>JAHKKF010515454.1:0-25971 GCA_019740295.1 Labeo calbasu
CTCTCTCTCTCTGCCCGACAAATTGTTTGTTCTGCAACTTTATGACAAGGATTAGTCAATGAGAAAACACGACGGCATTTTAAGGAGAGCAGCGTTAATGATGGCACTAACAAGGAGAGGTGGAGAGCTCTGCTCAGAGCAGGACGATTAGCCCTCTGAGGAAGTGCACAGGCATAATTATGCATTCTATTATGCAAAAAGTAGTTACAGGGGACTTTAACACCAATTAGGGAATCATTGTTGCTGAGTGGATGACTCCCATCTGAGGATAAACTGGAGTGCGAAGGGAAGAAATAATCAGAGGGAGGATGGATGAAACTGGAGGAGAGAAAGAGAAAGTTAGTGGAGAGTTCAGTACTGCACCAAACACACAGTCCTGCGGTCAAGGAGAACTGCAAATGAGGTGCAAGAACGAGCCCAAGGGAACAGTATTCGCTGATGTCACTATTAGACAGTGTCACCTAAGAAAAATGACTGATTCATATGCTATTTAATCTCCCATTTGAATATTTTCCTTTTTTTAATCACCTCCTCTGAGAAAACACCCCTTTTTGTGTGTGTGACTGTGCGTTTCCAAACTTTTAGTAAGGAAGTAGTGATGGAGTCTAAAAAAATAGGTGTAGGACAGAAAGGCAAAAAAGAATGAAAAAAGCAGGAGGAGGGCTGAAGTGAAGGGATGGGGCCACACGCAGAGGAAGAATGAATGTCATCCAAAGCTTTGACCTTTTTGAATATCATAACACAAACAAACTAACTCATGAGAATTTGCATGAGAGCAGAGGAGGGCTTCTCTCAGCTGTAACGCAGGCCTCGTTAAGAAGACAGGTGGTTTGTTCACTCTGACTCACACACGCACACACACACACACACATCTGTCCAATATGCTGTTGACAGATAACAGCACGCTCACCTCCTCTGTAAATACCTCACAACATCTCTTTGCTGCTCACATTTACAGGGAACTATAACGATAACGTCATCACAGAAGTACTGAGGAAACGGCCCTTTGAGTTTTTGGTCTGAAATGTAAACAACGCACTGAAAGGAATGGTCACAGACACATCATTCATAAACTGGAGTTTATAAAGCTTTTGTATTGAAAGAAATGATTCCATGCATTCAATAAGCACAATAAAATATAACAAAAGACTTTTATTTCATGTTTTATGACGTTTTATTAATCAAAAAATCCTAAAAAATGTGTTAGTATAAAATTATGCAACTGTTGTGTGATATAACAAAATGTTTCTTGAGCACCAAATCAGAATATTAGAATGATTTCTGAAGGATCATGTTACACTAAAGACTGTAATAATGGCTGCTGAAAATTCAACTTCACAATTCAGTCACAGAAAAAATATTACCATTCCCAATCTTTTAAACAGTAGTGTATATTTTAGTAGTATCATTTAGAGCAGTATAGTATTATATTCAGTAGTATATTTTTCTAAAAGAATGAAACCTTATACTTTTATTTAGCAGGGATGGTTTACATTGAAAGTGATGATAAAGACATTTATAATGTTACAACAGATTTCTATTTCAGATAAATGTTGTTATTCTGAACTTTCTATTCATCAAAGAAATCTAAAAAATTCTACTCAGCTGTTTTCACCATGATAATAATAATAATAATAAATGTTTTTAAACAGCAAATCAGAATATTAGAATGATTTCTGAAGGATCATGTGACTGGAGTAATCATGCTAAAAATTCAGCTTTGAAACCACAGGAATAAATTACATTTTAAAATATATTTAAATAGAAAACATCTTATCTGACTTCAAACCACACGTCTGTGTCAAATATCTCTCAGCTCCATGAAAAAGGACAATGTTAAAAATATGCATGCTGTCCTTTTATTTAAAATTCAACATAAAACCACACTCCTACTGCATGTGTTAGTGTCTGAAAACACGACATAATCAGAACATCCAACTACTGTACTTCACTTCCCTTCCTCTTTCCCAGTTGTGCTCAACATGGTAGCATCTGAATTCAAATTAACATTCAAAAATTTCACGGACTCCCTAGCACCCCCTTGCGGTCTTTATCATACTAGAGAAAGTAGCTGATTCTTTTAGTACACAGAAGTATGCAAATTACAATGTAGCCCAGCATTCTGGAACAAACAGCAGCTCTTTGATAATTGTATTAGGTTGTTTGATTTTTGGTTGTTTGTACCTTTTGTGCAGGTACAATGGTTGTCATCTAACTCACTTACAAAGTGATTACGCTATTTCAGCCACAAAAAGTTGTTTGTTCTCAAAACGATATTGGCGAAAGGAAAAAAAGACATTTCAAAATTATAGTATGAGACAGGTTTTAAGAAAATAGCTCCTCTGGTTTTGCCAAAAACATCCTAAACACAAAACATCCTTTCCTTTCTCTCTCTCTCGCTCTGAGTTAGCAGCACTACCCAGCATGGGTTTGACGAGAGGGTGACAGCGGGATCCCGTCTCCTCTTCGTGCTAATTCCTCTCTCGCAGTCTGCGTCCTGGCATCGATGTACCATCAATCCACACCACTGACATGCACACACATCGCAGATGTCCATCAAATGCCAGTCACAGATGTGCTCCCGCCCACACACCCTCCAGGACACACCCCCCTGCCAAGCAACGTGAGCGTCTGTGCTAGTCGAGCCTATATCTGTGTGTCCTTTTAAGTGTGCACGTGCGTGTGTGCGTTCATGCACTGCGACAGCCCTGCTGGATCTGAGCTGGATGTCGTCAAGTTTTGAAACACACACACTCTCTCATTCTACCCCCACGCTTGGGAGTTTGGAGTTTACAGAATCTTTTTCAACAAGACTCCCCCCCTCCAAACTTATACCTGTATTTTCCTGGCTTTGACAGAATTTATAGTGCCAGGCCTCATGAGCCCATTGTCAGCTTCTGGAGAAACGGCTAAGTGTGTGTGTGTGTGCGCCTAAGTTTAGAGTAGCTCCCTAGGAAGCTGTAGTATTTACCATCTTTTTGCTGTACTTTTACCTGTCCCCTCTGAACAGAATATGGGCCATGCCGCATCCTAAATACACACTGGTTGAAGAACAAATTTAGCATTTGGAAAGGCCAAATGCTATTCCTGACCTAACCAACTGAGATGTTTTGACCTGAAGCAGGTATTTAATAAGAGAGTGCAGGTGGTATCACCAAAATCTAATATCACGGTGAGTGTAATTTTATATTGTGATAACGGTCACAAAATAGCTGAAAATTAACCCCCAAAATGAATTATATATTACATAACCACGTTAGCAATGTCTGTTTTTTTATATTAGTGCAGAGGTGACCAAACTCAGTACTGGAGGGCCGGTGTTCTGCGGAGTTTAGCTCCAACCCCAATTAGACACACCTGAACCAGCTAATCAAGGTCTTATAGGCATGCTAGAAACTTACAGGCAGGTGTGTTGAGGCAAGTTGGAGCTGAACTCTGCAGGACATCGGCCATCCAGGATCGAGTTTGGGCATCCCTGATTTAGTGACTTGAAAGAACAGTTTTTGTCCATACAGTGAAATGGGGTCCAACTTCGGAAGCCAATAACTTTATTTTTAAGAATTTTACATTTATTCCAAAATAACTCAAGGTAGTAACAATTTAAAATAAGCAAATACACAGCAATTACTGGGGTTTAAGCGGTTTGAGGCATTTTTAAAGTACATATGAAAAAAGACATCATTTAGCAAGCCTGTAACCACCTAAATCAATTATTTAGAAAATGCAGGTAATTTACCATAGAAATATTTTATTTAACATTTATGACTGTTATAGCACCAACTGTTTTCTGATCTTCTTAAAACTTTGCATGCTTGTTTAGAATCAATGCTTGTGCTTAAAAGGTTTCATGAAGTTTTGAGTTTTCCTTTAGGCTTTATAGGATTTTGGGTACATTTGGAAAGGCACCTTTTCTAAACTACCCCATTATAGGTTCCCAATGGGTAAATTTCAACATTTTATGACAATTATTGACCTAGAGAGTCTAGAGAATTGTGTTTTTTTCCAGACTGAGTGAAAAACCTAGGACTAGTTTGCAAAAGTAGGTTTTTTACATCTTTTCAATCATTTAACAAACGATATGATTGACAGCAGTGGTTCTAGTGGCAAAGCTGTTCGGAATGAGGAGTTCTATTGTATGAATATTGCGTGTATGTGCGAAAAGCCATGCAATGTACAATCGTTTACGCCCTTGAATAATGTGATATCGGCCCCTGTGGCCGATTTCTTTCAAATTTCTCACAGACCCTTGGGGCCGTAAGTCAAACAGGCCCACTGAGTCTTGTTCTGATCAGCTTCCTTTAACCTTAGTCTAATAGGTACTCAAACTTCATGGGCCAACGGCCGCCATTTGTTTTTTAAGATGTGGCACTTTGGACCAACACTGTGCTCAGCGATTGTCATGTTGATAGGACAAATGGCTGCGTAGTTCTAGCCATTTTTTTTCCTCTTATACCGCCACCAAGTGGCCAAGCTCTGTGATTTTTGTCCTGTGACCTCAGATTGAGCTCTTACATAAGAGTTTTGAGCTATATCATTCTGTTCAGGAGTTATAGGCATTTTACTAAAAGTGGCCCTGCCCCCTTTGAACGGGCTGGCGTCCCTTTGCAACGGTGAGTCGAAAGGTCACCTTTTTTTTTTGATAATTATTGATATTCACTCTCCAGACAATCTTTCTGGACTGGTTTGGTTCTGATCGGCTGAAAAACTTAGGACCATTTCGCAAAAGTAGTTTTTTTAAAAAAATCCAAAA
Source organism: Labeo calbasu (assembly GCA_019740295.1). Taxonomy (NCBI): domain Eukaryota; kingdom Metazoa; phylum Chordata; class Actinopteri; order Cypriniformes; family Cyprinidae; genus Labeo; species Labeo calbasu. The sequence continues at coordinate 4,751 of JAHKKF010515454.1, forward strand.
TACCTGACAATTTTGCAGGCTCACGATTGAATCCGAGGTGTGTGTTTTGTCCGACATGAGCCAAAGATTTCAACAACATAAGACACTTGAGCCTGCGACTGATCAGAAGTTATGAGCGATTTTGTACTTTCGATTCCTGTAGCGCCCCCTTGGCCATTCTAACAATCACAACAGGATTTCGGCTCCATGCACTTAAACCCCTAAAAACATACTTTATTTGTGAGCTTATGTTAAACTGTTCTATTAAATAGTTAATTTTAAAATTAATTAATTAATTTTTTAGGATTTTTCGGATCATCAGTTGTCAAAGCTCGGTAAATATTGGTCTCAGACACAGAGATTTACCTTAACTTTTACCAAGCTGATTGCTCACTAAAAACTCCCACAGGCCATTTCAAGTCTTATTTTGATTTAACAAAGTAGTTATATCTAAGTGTTTAAGTTGTTTACTCATTTTCTTTAAAATTAGTCTTCCCATTAACGCCATTATATTGTTCATTCAGACTGATTCGCAAATGCGGAATCATATTGCAATGGAGGCATTGCCTTCTATTATGTGACTCTCGCCCTTTCATTTTCAATTACCCCCCACCAAACTCACTGCACGCTTTAGGGGGTCTGTTAAAACTCAATGGGCTTAGGGGAGACGAGAAAGATGCAGACTTCCACTTTAACTTTAACTGCTGGTGTTGCAGTTCGACAGTGTTTCTTTAGAAAAACTAGTGATTTATACACTTTTTAATGATATATTTTTTAACATGTATATACCGTAATATGATTGCAAAAACCAGTTTGCAATGTCAAGCAGCATAAAAGTCATTTTCATACAAGAAAAATAACTGGAAGTGAACGACACCGGAAGCATCGCCCATTTAAGTTACAAATGGCCGGACCTGCTCTTATGTCAAAAATAATGTGGGTAATGAAAGGATATGTATTGGAAATACATGTACTGGAAATCATCATGAAGTCACTGCAGAGGATGACAATGACAGGAACCACGGCTACGCCACTTCTCAGAACCCTGACTCATAATCTCGCCTGTGTGCCCACATGCACTGAACTGATGTGACAGAGCATATGCTGGATAAACCATCATCCTATGTCTGCCTTAACAGATTTTAGTGGTCTGACCTTGTCTGTGTTTTATCTCTTTTCTCAATCTATTCTTACTTCTGTGGTGAAGGATTTGCCTCAATCTTCTGCAGTGGTTGAGAACGTAGGCAAGGTGAGTGGGCACAACACTGCAGACATGCAGACTTCTCAATCTCTTATGTGTCTAAGAGCGTGGACACGGGAACAGAGGTGCTTATTATACCTCCTGACTGCTGATACTGTTCCTTGACTTGTCTAGAAGAGTGGCTGTAGCTTTATAGAACAAGGGTTACCATCTAGCCATTGCTGTACCGGACTCCTGCCAAGCTGATAATTGTCTAGTTCTGTGTCTTTGGAAGTTCTCTCCTCCTACTGACCCCTTCCTCACCTTCCACAATGACACAAGAGGACTGATTTGTAATCAAAAAGAGCAAGCAGTGGTAAAGAAAATGAAACACTATAAATTGATGAAACCCTATAAATATACACCTTGGGGAAAAAAATAATAATGGAAAAAGTAATCTTTTCCTAAACTTTTGAACAGCAGTAGAAACATTACATATGGCAAAATATTTAAATGAAATGTGTCTTAAGCATTTTAAATAAAATCTAAGTCCAATCATATCATGGAATCACTGAGCTTAAAGGCATAGTTCACCCAAAAATGAATATTATCCCGTGATTTACTCGCCCTCAAGTCATCCTACGACTCTTCTTTCAGACAAATACAATCAGAGTTATATTAAAAAATGTGCTGGCTCTTCCAAGCTTTATAATGGCTGTGAATGGGTGTTTGAAATTCATCCATCATAAAAAGTACTCCACACAGCTCCAGGAGTTTAATAAAGGCCTTCTGAAGTGAATCGATGTGATTGTGTAAGAAAAATTTCCACATTTAAAACTTTATAAACACAATCTCTAGCTTCCGCTAACTGTCGTATTTGGTTCACGAGTAGCAATCCAGCAGATGACACAGGCGAACGTGGTGCCAAACGTACATTAGAAGTACAAAACGAGGATTCGATATAAGCCAAGAGGAGACTGTTTTTCCTTTGCTGTATACAAAACTTGGTTCTCGCGAGAGTAGCATATTCTCACCAGAGCTTACACTATGCCTACATCCTACGTCCTACGTCATCCACTGGAACGCCGCTCTCTCGTGAAAACGTGTACGACAATTAGTGGAAGCTAGAGATTATGGTTTTTAAAGTTTTAAATATGGATATTTTTCTTCATCGAATTGCTTCAGAATGCTTTTATTAAGCCACTTGAGCCATGTGAAGCACTTTTCATGATGGATGGATGCACTTTATTGGACTTTGAAATTTCAACAGCCATTCACTGCCATTTTAAACAGGGTTCGTACAGATAATGTAAAATGAAATTCCAGGACTTTTAAAGACTTTTCAAGCACTACTTTTTTGTGTCATCTAAGATGTAAATGTATTACTTTTTCTATTAATCCAGCAACACATCCCTTAGCCAACATACATACGCACGCGCAAAAAAAAAAAACACCTGGTTACTATATATCTATAGTTCTTCAATTCATGAAATGATTCATGAACCTGGTCCAAAGTTCCGATCTAAATCAAATGATTTGCTATACACGATTTGAAGTCCCGATCTAAATGATTCGCGAACCCGCTCCGAAGTCCCGATCTAAATCAAATGATTCACGATATGCAAAGTCACGATCTAAACCAAATGGTTCGCGATATGCAATTTGAAGTCCCGATCTGAATCAAATGATTTGTGATCCGATTGGAGCACTTCAAAACAGTGAATCATTTTGCAATGCAATGGTTTAACTGATTCTAAGTTTTGAAAACCTAGTTTCACCAATCACTATAAGTGGTTTACAAAATCATTACAAGCAATGTCGAAATTCAAAAATGAATGGCTATTTTAATCTGATCTGGTTTTTACTAGTGAATCACTTGAAATGAATTACCGAAGTCACGAGTTTGATTCAGTGAGAGTGGTTTCAGCGTACATTACTCATTTAATTGATTCGGTTCATCTGTTCCTTTTTGCGCATCTTCAGCTATGCTTATGCAACACTGTCAGTACTACTACTGGCTTAGTTTGCTAGGTTTATGACATTAACTAAAATAAGCAAAAACAGTATGATTTTAACGTGATTTAATTGCCTGAAAAGATGTGCTTGTTGAAAAAATTAAACACTTCTTTCATAGATACATTGTCTTTCAATAATTCAAGTACTTTTCAAGTACCTCTTCAGGAATGTTGCTATTTTCAAGGGTTTTCCAGGCCTTAAATTTCAAAAAGTCAAATTCAAGTACTTTAAGCACTTTAAGCACCTTGTACGAACTTATATAAAGCTTGGAAGAGCCAGGACATTTTTAATATAACTTTGACTGTTAAGAAGAAAGTCATATACACCTAGGATGGTTTGAGGGTGAGTAAATCATGGGGTAATTGTCTTTTTTGAGTGAACTATCCTTTAGAAATTAGATGACTGGACAGTCCAATTTATGAATGAATCATTCTGTGTGATTTGTCAACCAGTTCAGTAGCTTTACTGAATCAACTTAATAGAATGATTCATCACATATCAGACATCACAATCACACTCCTCGGAGTCATGCGATTTCTTCACTTTGAAATAAAGAGAAACGTTTGAAGAGTAAAAAGTAAACGATATGATGCATTGAAATGTAGAAGAAAAATTCTAAAAAGTAAAAATACTGTTATCATCTACCATTGAGAGCTTACCATTCTGTCCTTGAGCAGGCCACATACATTGGATAAAAGAGTCAGCCAAATGACTACTTACTTCCACTTTGTCTATCTACACCTCACAACAATGTTTTCAACAATACCCGAACATCCCCTCTACGAATGACATTGATACAATGAAGTATCAAAGACAATTAATGCCCAAGCAACAGGATCCTACTGCGTCCGCTCCCGCTGGCACATCCGAAACGGATCAGTGCCGACACCACCGACCGCAGGCACCCTACGGGAAACAGATCTTACCATATGGGATTGCAGGTCTACAGGAGACCCTTTGAATTTCACGTCACCACAACCGTATTTAAGTAATTGGGCCTCAAACTTGCATAAACAGTAGGCCGAATAGAAGAGCGCTCAATCTAGATACTAAAACGAGACTTCGCGGGAGTGAAAGAGATACCACTTGGCTTTTAAGATGTTTGCCTTTTAGTTCACATCGACTTAATTCAACCTCTGATTAATTTATAGTGTCCTCTGCATAATAGCTTGGCTCAGCTCTCCTGCTGGCTGAATGCAGTACTGGGGTGATTCAGGAAGTTGTTCTGGGTCACCGATCTTGTCATTCCTCCATTTGCCTTCTCCTATCATTTCCTGTTGCATTGCAGCACGTCACGTGTCGCATGTAGGTGTGTGTACGTGTGTTTGTCAGGCTAACCTTCCATTGTAAGCTCTCGAACCCTCCTCTTTGTTGTCTACGCTGAAAAGAGTTTGATAGTTGTCTGGCTGACAACCTTTATTGGGAAACGTGACACATACGTCTCTTTATTTTTCTTTTTGGAGGCAATTTTCTCTTCCTATGTGAACCTTTTCAAGTCTTATTTTCCTTTTGTGTTTAAAACAAAGCTGGCACATCATGACATGCAGGTAAGAACATAAAGAGAAAGACAGGCACGAAGGGAGGTAGAGTGTGAGGGGGAAAAAAGGGGAAAACGGGGGAGAAACATAAAAGATAAGCCTTACATCCTACCGGGGAGCTTGGACCTCTTTTAAACAACAGAGATAAAAACAGATTTTTAGTATACGTGTGGTGCTGCTTTTTAAACCTGGATTGAAATGGAATCCTGATTTTTGACAGAAAGACAAAGAGACAAAGAGACAGATAGATATACAGTGCTGCTTGAAAGTTTGTGAACCCTTTAGAATTTTCTATATTTCTGCAAAAATATGACCAAAAATTTCATCAGATTTTTACACAAGATTTGAAACTTGACAAAGAGAACCCAATTAAACAAATGAGATGAAAATATATACGTTGTCATTTTATTTATTATGGAAAATTATCAAGTGTTAAATATTTGTGAGTTGCAAAAGTATGTGAATCTCTAGGACTAGCAGTTAATTTGAAGGTGAAATTACAGTACATCTGTTCAGAAGCGTTTCCAGTCAATAGGATGACAATTAGGTGTCAGTTTATGCCCTGTTTTATTTAAAGAACAGGGATCTATTAAAGTCTGATCATGTTTGTGAACGTGAATCATGGCACAAACAAAGGAGATCTCTGAGGACCTCAGAAAAAGGAGTTGTTGCTCATCAGGCTGGGAAAGGTTACAAAACCATCTCTAAAGAGTTTGGACTTCGCAAATCCACAGTCAAACATATTGTGTACAGATGGAGGAAATTTTAGACCACAGTTACACTCTTAAAAAATAAAGGTCCTTTAAAAGGTTCTTCACAGCAATGCCATAGAAGAACCATTTAGTCAAAGGTTCTTTAAACAACCATCTCTTTCTTACCTTTTCATAATCTAAAGAACCTTCTTTCACCACAAAGAACCTTTTTTGAAACAGAAAGGTTCTTCAGATGTTAAAGGTTCTTTATGGAACCATTTAGACAAAAGAGGTTCTTCTATGGCATCGTGAAGAACCTTTATTTTTAAGAGTGTACCCTCCCCAGAAGTGGTCGACCAACAAAGATCACTCCGAAACAAGATGTATAATAGTTTCCGAGGTTGCAAAGAACCCCAGGATAACTTCTAAGCAACTAAAGGCCTTTCTCACATTGGTCAGTGTTGAAGTTCATGAGTCCATCATCAGAAGAACAATGAACAACCATGGTGTGCATGACAGGGCTGCAAGGAGAAAGCCACAACTCTCCAAAAAACACTGCTGCCTGTCTGCAGCTTGATGAAGATCATCTGGACAAGTCGGAAGTCTTTTGGAAAAATGTTTTGTGGACGGATGAGACCAAAATATAATTTTTGGTTTAAATAAAAAGTGTTACATTTGGAGAAAGAAAAACACTGCATTCCAGCATAAGAAGAACCTTATCCCATCTGTGAAACATGGTGGTGGTAGTATCATGGTTTGGGTTCTTCTGCATCTGGGCCAGGACGACTTGCCATCATTGATGGAACAATAAATTCTGAATTATACCAGCAAATTCTAAAGGAAAATGTCTATTCCATGTAGCAAGACAACGACCACAAGTGCACAAGTCATTCTACCAAAAAATGGTTAAACAAGAACAAAGGTAATGTTTCGGAACCGAACGAACGGACCTTAATCCAATTAAAATGTTGTGGAAGGACCTAAATCAAGCAGTTCTTACGAGGAAATCCACCAATATCACAGGGTTCAAGTGCTTCTGGACTAAAGAATGGGCTAAAATTCGTTGTGCAAGACTGATCAGCAGTGACAAAAAATGTTATCTGCAGTCATTGCTTCAAAAAGGGGTCACAACAGATGCTAAAAGTTTCACATACTCATTTTTCTCAATAACTAAATGACAAAGTATATATTTTTGTCTTGTTTGTTTGCTTGGATTCTCTTTGTCAACGTTAAGGATTTATGTGAAAATCTGATGATGTTTTGCGTTATATTTATGCAGAAATATAGAAAATTCTAAAGAGTTCACAAACTTTCAAGCAGCATTGTAAATAAAGGGATAGTTCGCCCAAAAATGAAAATTCTGTCATTAATTAGTCAACCTAATGTCGTTCCAAAACCGTAAGACCTACATAGGATCTAAAAATCTTAGTTGTTTGCTCTCTCTATTCTGTCTTGACCAAGAAAACAAATTAAAATTTACAGTAGAACTATGACGCTGTCATGTTTAATTTAAGTACTGCTTAACAGTTGTCCGTTCTCAACAAAACACACACTGAACATCCACCCACACACAGAGGATATACCATCAGTTTGATGTAAAAGCACTCTGTCATGTGAGACAGTTGATGTAACCAGCTAACTTGCTACAACACTGACCTCTTTTCACTAGGTTTGTGAGTGTGCGCTCCTGGCTAAATGACAGGAGCTTAACAAAATAAAGAATTTTACGCACAGCAATAAAACTCCTTCACCAACGCACACATACAACTTTTGCACATCTTAATTGTTGCCTGTTTGAGTGATGGCAGCATTTAGCATTTAAGGGGAAAAAAACAGTTAAATCTTCTGTCGACTGGGAACACACTCTTTTCTCTTCAGTCTTTCACACAAACATAAACTTGTTGAACCTTCTTTTTCATCTGCATGAATAGTATAACAACAGAAAAGCTCACAAAATCAGTTACAAAACATCTCTCTACTAGCAGAACAGACAAATGGATTTTCATTCCTCTCTGTCTAACTGATCTTACTTTGTCTCTGCCAGTAATAAAGTTTAGAACACATTGTTATATGCTAATTTCCGGTCTATAAAATAAACACCTTTATTAATAATGGTATTTTAATTAACATAACCATTGAAAAGCTTGACAGACTTTATTCTCCTCTTAAATTTCTATTGTTTCATGCTTTCTGCAGCCAATAATTCAGCACATGAACATCCTGATTTCAGCATACTTATTTGCATCTAGCATTATTTTCCCCACTCATTTCATAACATACCAATACCCTTTTCAGTTGTAAACTACTAGCTAATTATAACTACTAAAAGTAACATACAGCTAATTATAAATTGCAAAAAAATCGAAATACTGAGAAAATCACCTTTAAAGTTGTCCAAATGATCTTAGCAATGCATATTACTAATCAAAAATTACATTTTGACATATTTACGGTAGGACATTTACAAAATCTCTTCATGGAACATGATTTTTATTTAATATCCCTATGATTTTTGGTATAAAAGAAAATCTATCATTTTGACCCATACAATGCGTTGTTGGCTATTGCTACAAATATACCTGTGCAACTTAAGACTGGTTTTGTGGTCCAGGATCACATTTAATAATAATAATTTAAAAAAATATATATATAGTATTATAGAAAATTATAAAATACATACTGTATCATTCCAGAGCCCTAGAGCTACAAAATCTGGGAAGTAAGGATCTACCAAACTCCACACATACTTACACACACACATTCATGCTACTGTCTTTTTCTTTTGTGTGCTCTTCCTTTCCGGTTACAAATAATGCAAATAATGCTTTTACATGCATATTCATGAGCGCAGAGAGGCATGCTGGGATGCTGGACAAAGGAAAGAAGAAAACTAGAGAACAGAAGGAGCTGTCAAAGCAAACGACAGAGAGAAAGAGAGACAGGCCTGGATGACACTCATTCATTCGTCCTGGAAATACTAGTAAATGTCTTTTAATGACACACACACACTCACAGCATTCAAAGTTAGAACAGTAAATGCCAAAAGTGACACAGTGGATGTTAAGATCTTTGGTACTTGACTGGATAAAGGCTGTAAGAGTATTAGACTCGAAATCCACTGCTGAACTATGTTTCCACTCCTTACAGTGAACAAAAGGTCACCCAAACTATAAGAGACGATCATGACTGGCACAGACAACAAAAACTACAGTAGTCGTAATTTTTTGCAAATTTTCAAAGCTAAACAGAATGGATTTCTCTAGATTTGCTGCTTATTTATTTTAAAGACTTGTTTTGTTTATTTCGTAAATATAGCAAGTATATTATTTACTTGATATATATTATAGTCTACATATATTATATTGTTTTTGTATAGTGGTACTGTTATCATTGGTAGTATTTTGAGTATTGTTTATACGTAGCTATTAGTAAGTAACGTTTACAAGCACAAAATGTACATTTTTGTACATTTTGACTGATGTGTAGTGTACAATTTAGATGTATGACAATGTTTACAACTTAAAATCACTACATACTTACAACTAAAACACATAAAATATTTACAATTTTAAATGTATATCATTAAAGGATTAGTTCACCCAAAAATGAAGATTAGCCCATTATTTACTCACCCTCCAGGCATCCTAGGTGTGAATGACTTCCTTCTTTCAAACAAATACAATCGGAGTTAAATTAAAAATTATCTGGGCTCTTCCAAGCTTTAGAACGGCATAGATGGGTGTTTCTCTTCGTCAGTCCAAAACAAGTCCAATAAAATGCATCCATCCATAACAGAAAGTGCCTCACACAGCTCCGGAGGGTGAATATAGGCATCCTGCAGTGAATTGATGCATTTATGTAAGATAAATATCAATATCTAAAACATGATAATCACTTTAATCCTTTAATCCTTTGCTCCTTTAAACCAACATTGGTTTTCACGAGACTCATAGGCACATGCGCAGCGCCAATGTCCTATTAAAGTGATTATTACGTTTTATGGATTTTTTCTAACAAAAACGCATCGATTTGCTACAGGAGGCTTTTATTCACCCCCCGGAGTCAAGCGAGGCACTTTTTATTATGGATTGATGCACTTTATTGGACTTGTTTTGGACCGTTGAAGAGAAACACCCTCCTATTGCCATGACAGAGCTTGGAAGTGCCAGGATAATTTTTTAACATAACTCCGATTGGATTCATCTGAAAGAAGAAAGTCATATACACCTAGCATGCCTGGAAGGTGAGTAAATAATGGGCTAATTTAAATTTTGGGGTAAACTATCCCTTTAAGATATCTGTATCAATGCATTTTTATCATTTAATCGATAAATGAAACCTACCCATTTTATAACGAATATAAAAAGATATAAAACGTAATAAACTGACATGAAGATTGCTAAATAAAGACCTGAGTTTGAGTCTGTTCTTCGCAGTCGTATGGATTCTAAAGATTTGGATTACAGCGCAAGAATAAAATGTACTTCTTTTTGTAATTATGTTGCATTTTATGGTTCTATTGTCAGTCACAGCATGTTGGAGAGAACGTCTTTTGTGTCCCATGGCAAACAAAGTAAATATTATAAGATAAGTAATGGTTAACCGATTGCAGAAATGTTATTCATTTTAAGGGTTTAAAGTTTAGTCTTGTTTAACATTATGTATTCTTCTAAACGAGTTGGCAGCAGAAATCACAGAACATAACAAAATGTTAAAAACTTTAATTGAAAACATAACACGATTGATAACTGAATACAATATAAGAAAAATGTTAATACTGCAATTGCAATATTCATAAAGATTAATCTGTAAGTCTGTAAAGTTGTTCATATGTAAATAATTTACATTTTTGATGTCATCTGTATGTTTAGATGATGTAAATACATCAGTATTGAATGTTTCAGTGTCAGTGCAAACATAAGTAAATGTACGTTTTGTAGAACCACATTTTCCGTAAAATACACACAAATTCTCATGAGATCACGGTGGCTTTAAGGATGTTTAGTTGCAGTTACAGGAAGAAAAATGATTAAGCAAACTTTTTTTTTGCATTGCAGAGGAGTCAAGGGCTGATTACTGAAAACAGTGTATGCTGTTTGTTTTCTACTGGAACCAATCCAGGATCATCTTTGCTCTTAAACTGTCTATCCAGAGAAACAGCAAGGGGATCTGTATGTCCTGTACACACAGTATTGGAAGTGCTGATACCGTGGATCCGAGGAGAAAATTATCTGGATTGCTTGACTTTGGGTTCACCCACCAGGGGGGGAACAACATAGTGAGATCTTTTCAATGAATGTCTTTGAAGAGAAAGCACAGAGTGCTGCGTACAGTGGCCAGTTAAGGTCCCATTCGGTTCAGAGTGAACTCATCAGTCAAACGGCCAAAGTGCCAAAGCACCAATTCTCATGAAAAATAAACAAGCAGGAAATGAAAGAGTATCTGTATCTGATGGTGCCGCAGAGAGAAGCGTGACTGGGGGGGGATGAAAAAGGGCCACAAAATTGACATATGTTATTTGTATTAGCGTTAACCGTAGGAAAGGGAAAAAGATATAAAGAAAGAAATACTGAGAAAATTAGAATGACAAAGAGAAAGAGAGAGACCCTGAATAACAACAATCTTTCAACAGTGTACATATGAAACGGCAATAAATATTGAATAGGTGAAGATAATAAGCCATTCAAAAAACAAGTTTCAATCAACTGAGATGAGCGGAATGCATAATCTTTGTTCTAGCATGAACCACTTAATGAGAAAAACTCTTTTTATTAAAAATCAAACATTTAATAAAAGAGAATAATAAACAAACAGACCAAAACCTTACAAGAAAACTGTACTGATGGGATAAACATAGAAGACGATGTGTATATGTATTGCAAATGGGACAAAATACGTCTGTGTATATATGCTGATTTGGTGCTCAAGAAACGTTTCTTATTATTATCAATTTTCAAAAATGTTGTGCTGCTTAATATGTTTGAGGAAACTGATAAAGTACTTTTTTAGATGAAGCATGAACATTAGTGCTATCAAAATGAGTGCGTTAACGCAGGCGATTCATTTTTCCAGTTTAAATGTTTAGTGATAGCAGCCAAATAACCTAATAACCCAGTTGCTGTGATGTCTATTAATCAAAGAACAAAAGAAAGAGGAAATCAATAACTTTTGTAGCTGTAAGAATTCATCTATATTTAATTTAGTTTTTAGTGTTTGATAAATTTATTCAATTTCTGTATATTTCCTACTTGCTGAAGGGCACAGGTAAATAACGGGTTAAAGTGAACTTAAATTAGAAGTTGTTCATTAAACTGATAGCTCTCAATTATACTGTAATGTTGTAATGTGGTTAAATATTAGAACAAAATTTCCTGGAGACATCAGTAGTATTGGTATTAGTGATAATAACCTTCATTCATAAAAAAAATATTTAACAAATATTAAAAATATACTGTCTTTATGTTGTTTCTACATTAATTTGAAGATTTTGAAATTACAGCAATAAAGTATATTTAAAATTTTACAGTTAGGTGGGATTAAAGTTAAGTGGGATTAATCGTGATAATTTCAGAAAAAAAATGTGCAATTAATTGGTTAATTTTTTTAACTGTTTGGCACCACTAAATGGAAATCTAAAAAAAAGAACAGCATTCATTTTATAATAATACGTCTATAAATATATATAAATTAATATAAAATATGTGACCCTGGACCACAAAACCAGTCATAAAGAGATTTGACCCATTTGAAACCTGAATAAATAAGCTTTCCATTTATGTATGGTTTGTTATGATAATATTTGGCCAAAATACAGCTATTTGAAAATCTGGAATATGAAGGTGCAAAAAAATCTAAATATTGAGAAAATCGCCTTTAAAGTTGTCCAAATTAAGTTCTTAGCAATGCATATTACTAGTCAAAAATTAAGTTTTGATATATTTACAGTAGAATATTTGCAAAATATCTTCATGGAACATGATCTTTACTTAATATCCTAATGATTTTTGGCATAAAAGACAATTGATCATTTTGACCCATACAATGTATTTTTGGCTATTGCTACAAATATACTTATGCTACTTAAGATATGTGATCCAGGGTCACATATGTTAAAATATAACGAGGAAAAATTAGAGTGTGCACCTGATGAAACTAGCCAAGTTTGAAAAAATGAGTGTGTGCATGTATGTTTCATTCTATTCAAGAAATTACTTTCACCGCAAACCACCAAAAATATTAACATATTCATAAAGTATAATACAAAGGCCAAAATCCTGCTTTACAGACCAGACCATAAAGCCAAAAATGAGAAAGTCACACTTGAGCAGAACTGAAGAGGAACAGGAGTCACTGACTATGGCTAATCTCTATTGAGATGAAGGACATTTTCTTGTTCACAGAGGTCAGAACATTCAGCACAGGAGAGTTTGGAACAGGCCACATACACAGTGCAGCTCAATACAGTTGTTGCCTATTCTTAAGGGCTGGGTATATTTCACTTTCAGCGTTCCGTTCCATTTAAAAAATACTTAACCGCGGATGAGCCTGGATGGATCAGCTTGACACGTGCGCAGTACCACCTACTTGACTCGTTCTGCTTCAACATTCACCTGCGCTGTTGTACGCGGACATGTCTGATGACGAAAACTATATCGCGAGAACAGTGTGCGGACTGTTGTGGAAGATGAATGTGGGCTTTACTTCCATTTCTATGCACATTCAGTTCGTTTTGAGAGTGACAAGAACATTCAACAAATACATTCCCCTGAAAGTTAGTGAGAACTAAATGATCATCAAATCAGACAGCATAGTCAACACCCCATATCTAATCTGCACTGGTTGCTGCAGTGATGACAAAGAGGAAGGAAAACTGAGACACATCAAATAGAGTTAGCATTGGACACATAACTGTATTAAGACTGATGCATTTTTTGTTGTTGTTTTTTTATGAGCTGTATTTTTACAGACTTTTCTTAGTGTGCAGAGACTAGCGCACTTTGTGTATGCCTTTATACAGCTACGTGGCAAAACATAACTTGAAATCCAAGATTTTTGTTCAAACTGAAATGCATTTCCAAAAACCATTTACAGACAGGTTTATAAAAGACAGATTTCATGTTGTTTCAGTGCAGTTTAGTTTGTTGTTCAAACAAATTTGAGTCAGACACACTAAAAAGAACTAAAAAATAAAGAAATAAATTCAGTTTTCACTCCCAAAACTGTGCTTTGTGTATGCAGCCATATATAGACCGTATATAGAGGAAGCAGAGAAGTGACAATTATCAAGCAATCCTGCAATTATTGCAGTTAAGCAACGTTTAAAATAAAGGCCACAGTGGTACGATTATACGCTGCCTCTCCTATTCTGGAAAATTCGACACAATACAGCTGTTCAATCATACATAGAACCGTAAGGCTACCATCAGCATTGCATTTTGATTAGAGTAGTCATTCTCACACACAATCACTGTTTTTGAAAAGGACGCATGCTCAACACACACACAACACACATCGAGAGCAGTACAGTCACACATGACTGACTAATAACAGCCAAGAGAAATCCTTAGAATGAGTAGTGTTTGTAAATATTATCATTGGGATTCATTGCTGAGGAAATAAAAAGGAAGGGCTGTTGTAAAGAATGTACTCACCCTCAGGGCATCCATGATGTAGATGCGTTTGTTTGCTTCTTTATATGAACAAACTTAGCCAGTTTGGGGAAAAAAAGAATGATTTGTTTAGTACAGAAATGCTTTTTTTTCACTTCGCAAGCTGATAATTGATGGACTGGAGTGGTGTGGATTACTGTAATGTTTTTATCAGCTGTTTGGACTCTCATTCTGACAGCACCCATTCATTGCAGAGGATCCATTGGTGAGCAAGTAATGTAATGCTAAATATATGTTCCAATGCAGGAAAACTAAATCTACATCTTGGATGGCCTCAGGGTGAGTAAACATTCAACAAATTTTTACTTTTGGGCAAACTATGCCCAACGATAACGATAATTAGATGATATTTTACTGAGTGTGTTATTGTGCTGGTATCTAAAGGACTGCCATGGACAGCTGACTCCTAATTTTTTTTTTTTTTTTGTGGTGGTCAGTTCACACTGATAGAAATGAATCTTTTCCAATAAGTTTAAGTAGATTTTTACCTTTTATGAGCATTTTAAATTTTAAAAAGTCATTTTTTCTAAAAGTGTGCATTATCTTTGGAGTCAAATTCTTACATTTGGGCTGTTACCAAACAAATTAAATCAGTATCAACAAAATTTGTCTTTGCAATGCAAAGGAAACTCAGAAGCTGCATCTAAAGAGGCATTTAGATGTATTTACACACTGTTTAATGCAGGTCATGAATGCATTTAACCTGCAGTTACAAATGCATAAATAATGTTTTGATATTTTAAACATAAAACATTTAATACTGATATTTGAAATAACTGCAATCATAAAAAGATACTTTAAAAGCGGAATTAAAACCGCCAGTAGGTGTTAGTAAGTCACAGTTAATAAGTGAGTCATTGCGATTGAACCGAATCATTTAAACGGTTGAATCATTCAGGAACTAAACACTGTAATGTTGTTCAGAGACGCAAAACAGTGCTGTGGCTGTGTTTGGAAAGATTTTTGTTGGTGAAATAGAGCAAAAACGGGCAATATTCTGTCTAAAACGTAAGTCTCTTAATTCTTGTCTACTGAACTGTTGTAAAAAAAATATATAATAAATCAATATCACATTTGTAATCATGGTAATTTTTGGAGAAGAAAACGGCACTCTTCGTGTAATATTGAGTAACTATAGGAAGTGGAAAAAATCTATACATTTTCTGTCCCCATGTGATCATTCTAAATGTATTTTAATAGACTGAATCATACAGTAAAAGAACGCACTGTTAATGCGTATGCGCACTAGTCTAGACTTCTTATAATGCGTGCACTTTATTCTGTAGGTGTTTTGAATGGTTTTTGCAAAATACTCGATAATGTCAAATTGAACATCGTTAAAACAACAATTACGCAGACGATATATATCGCACAAACCTATTTAACCGACCTCCAAACTAACACAAAAGCTTCAAGCTAGGGACCTAACGGTATGACGATATAACGATTATAGTGACCAAAATGATCACAGTTATCAGTATTATCACGTTATTGTTAAAATGTGCTGGAAATGTTCAAAAAGTACTGACACATAAATCACTTGACCAAGTTTTACATTTAAAATCATCAAACAACAAATAAAATTACTTTTTGTTTGCCTAATCAGTACAACAATAACAGTACAAATGATGTCCGGACTTTAAATGACAACATGACTGACAATTTATATGGCATGTTCAAATATCTAATGTAAATGATCAAATAAAGCTTTGAAAACATTTCATAAAAGGTATCCCTCACATTTCAGCCTTTAAATAAACAAAAAGAGTTAATTCAAAATGATAACTGATTAATAAATGATTATATGTATTTTATCTGATCCATAAATCTAGATAACTTATCTGAATTGTTCAAATGTGTAGAATCCACATAAGCTTGTTTTTGATCAACTGGTCAAAATTTAGGCTACAGCAAGGGCATAAAAATTCGGTCTGTTTTTTGGCCAGATAAAAACTGCACACAAGCTGAATGTAAATGTACGTTTCTGTAAATCCACTGTATGACACTAGATGGCACTTATGGAACAGCTGAATTACCATGGACAAAGCAGTATTGAACACTACTTTAGATGTTACATGGAGTGAAATTGAAAACAAAATGCCATCAGATCTTTTCTGAAGACAGTCAGAACCTTTAGATGTACAGTCATATAATTAATTCATTCACATATTTGTATAATTCCCAATTTATGTTTCTGCCGGTGGGTGCCCAACCCCCAATTGCGAAGTGAAAGTGTAATTAAAATATGAAACGGTAATACTAACCATGGGGAATTTTATCATGATTTATCGTCAAACCGGTAATCGTTACATCCCTACTTCAAGCAATTTTGTATATTTGTTTATAAGGCCATTTTACTTATGGGGTAACTGTAGGCAAGTCTTAGCATCACTGTAGGAACATTACATCCTACAGTGCATGTAAAACCTGACCTACACACATAAATCAGTAAAGAAAGACATCAGATGTTATGTGAACTGTGGTATTAAACAGTGAAAACAGTGCATAAAAGCAGAGCATAATCTCTCTGTGTCTAATCTTGCGTGAGGCAGTGATAAAAGCTGACGTGTATATTGATGTTCAGTGATCTTCTAAAAGCTTTCTGACTTTCCGGACTGTAATTACACAGGCACTTTGATTTTGTTTGTTTCTTCTTATTGAAGTTTCCCTTTAGAGATTCTTATTGTGATCTTATTCATTCATATCTGCCAAAAACACCCCCAAGCAACTCCTGTCTTTTTCTGAAGCCTCCTACATCAATATGAGTTTTTATTGGACGTTACCTGTGGCTACATCTCATTTAGCAGAGATGATTTATCAAAAGCAATTTAAAGTACACCAACCACACGGACGGTTCTGCCGGAGCAACCTAGGGTTAAGGGTCCCGGTCAAAGACGCAATGCTGAATTCTCCTCATTACTCTTCTATTGTTTTCCTTTTCAAGTTTAGCAACCCCCAAAAGGATTGGTTTTATCTCTGTATGATATCCAATCCAAGTCCTATTTGTTGGGCTTTTCTAAATTTCTCCTCAGTTAATTTGCAGTAAAATGAAATTGCACAATAACTACCGACATGTTGCCGTTTGTGAATCCATTCAACTCCTTAAATGCGCCGCTGTATGTTGTCTACAAAAATAACTAGTTCATTCTCACCGCTGTCTCCATCCACCTGAGGGAAAGTTAATTTGGGAGCTTGTGCCGGAAGATTTACCTTGACTCTGACAGCAAAACAGTACCGTTTAAATATCACCCCCTCTTCCTCTCACATTGTCCCCTGTCAAAACAAATGCAAATGCAGACTTCAGAATAAAAAAAAAAAATGTATCACACTCCGACTCTATCAAATCCTCAGTTTCAGTTGCTATGCTTCTCTCAAGGGCAGAGCAGGTTTGATGACTGTCCTTAGAGTAGGACGTCACCAGCAAGTCGTCAAACAGAACCTTGCCATTCACAACGCTGTTACAAAAAGGAAGGGTGTTCGTAACTGTCAACAGAGCCACTTATACAGCTTGGGAAATTTATCATATGTGTTCATGTCTTTGTGGTTCCCTTTTTCACTCCAAACTATTTCACTCCAAACTATAAAAATATATTAAATTATTGGAGAATATTACCTGCATATTTCATTATTTATGTTAGATACATAAAGAAGGAAATGTTCATCAAAAGAAGGAAATCAATCAATTCAATCAAACATGCCGAGATCCTTCCCGTGTTCAGCACTGAACTGGCAAGCAATTCCAGCTGCAGTGTTGAACCAATTCCCCATTGAGAGTCTCTGCATTATTCTGTTGTGCATTTGTCTTACATGGAAGAGCCGTTTTGGGGGCTTGAATGAATTAGTGTCAATGTAAAGAAATAACATATTTGAAACTTCTCTTGCAATGGCTGAAAGGGTCATCCTTTTGGCCTTCATCTGGACAATTTCCTGTCGCAGGGTTTCAGTCACCTTAGAGCAGCCTGCCATTTTGTGATCTCAGTGAAAATTGGTTAGAGAAGTGTTTGTCATATAATTAAGGAAAATGCCAACAGGTGCCAAATTAACACCAGTTTTGTATACCATGCTTTAGAAAACAATTAATTTATGAAATACAGTTAAGGTCAAAAGTTCACATACTCCTTGCAGAATCTGCAAAATGTTAATTATTTTACCAAAATAAGAGGTATCATACAAAATGCATGTTATTTATTATTTAGTACTGACCTGAATAAGGTACTTCACATAAAAGATGTTTACATATAGTCCACAAGAGAAAATAATAGCTGAATTTATAAAAATGACCCCGTTCAAAAGTTTACATATGTTTGATTCTTAGTACTGTGTTGTTACCTTAATGATCCACAGCTATGTTTTTTTGTTTGTTTGTTATTTTGTTTAATGATAGTTGTTCACGAATCCCTTGCTTTTCCTTAACTGCCTGCTGTTCTTCAGAAAAATCCTTGAGGTCCCACAAATTTGATTTTTCTGCATTTTTGTGTATTTGAACCCTTACCAACAATGACTGTACATTTTTAAGATCCATTGTTTCACACTGAGGACAACTGAGGAACTCATAAGCAGCTATTACAGAAAGTTAAAACACTCACTGATGCTCCAAAAGGAAAAAACGATGGATTAAGAGCCGGGGGGTGAAAACTTTTAAACAGAATGAAGATGTGTACATTTTTCTTATTTGGCCTAAATATCATATTTTTTTAATTTAGTACTGCCCTTCAGAAGCTACAGAAGATACTTACATGTTTGACAGAAGACAAAATAAGTTCAATTTACCCTGATCTTCAAATTCAAAAAGTTTTCACCCCCTGGCTCTTAATGCATTATGTTTCCTTCTGAAGCACCAGTGAGTGTTTGAACCTTTTGTAATAGTTGCATATGACTCCCTCAGTTGTCCTCAGTGTGAAAAGATGGATCTCAAAATCATACAGTCATTGTTTGGATAGGGTTCAAATACACAAAAATTCAGAAAAACCAGTTTGTAGGACCTGAAGGATTTTTCTGAAGAACAGTAGGCAGTTTAACTCTTCAGGACAAAGAAAAGGCTCATGAACAACCATCACAAAAAAAAATAAAATAAAAAAAAACATTTAAACTTTTGAATGGAAAAAAGTTTGAAACTATTATTTTCTCTTGTGGATTATATGTAAACATATTTATGAAATGTAAAATTTTATGTGAAATATTTTATTAGTATTTTTTTCCTCAAATTTTCCAGCAGCATGTTGCAGTCCCTGGGTGACCCCAATTCGAAAGCCCAAGTTCGCATGTCTTTTATTAGGTTGTGATAGAGCAGTATCAGAGTAATCTTGGACAGAGAAATAAACCACAGAAGCTCAGAAATACAAAAATGGCTCCTCACTCCAGGCCAAATCACATAACTTGGCTCAAACACTCTGGCCCAGAGCAGCTTACCTGGGCCTTAACAGCAAGCTGATGCTCACACACACTTAGATCAGCTAGCTGTACTCTCATACTTAGACGAGGGGTGAAATTTCATTGTACAGAGTGAAAGAGCGTGGCTGCAGAAGAAAGGGATGACCGGAACGGATTCATTCACTTTCCACACACACACCTTCATGAAGCTCAGGAGCTTGCAGGTGTGCATTGAGGTGGTACGACAGGTTACACAGCCCTGTTTTAAACTGTCAAAGGGGTTAGAGCAGGAAGAACAAGCCAGCTAGGGTTTTTCTTTTTATTATACTTAAGGTTAAAGCAGAGCTGGGCCTAAGCTAAGGTTAAAGCAAACCTGAGCTGAATTGAAGCTGTCCCACATAGTTCTGAGGAAAATCAAGAGCAGGAAAGTACTGGCAGCCTCATAGTGGAGTTTCTTTTCAGTTACAACTAGTTAAGGATCTCCTGTCAGGTAGAGGATTAGTCAAACCACAGAATCTTTGCCGTCATCGCACTGTCAGATAGTGTTACCACGATACCGAAATTTTGACTTTTGATACAATACCTGACTAAAATATCATGATACTGCTACTGAACCAATGCTACGGAAAAAACATAGAACAGGAAAATTAACTGAATAACAGATGATCAAAATGGAGATCATAGTTACTTTATCTATGAAAACAAAGCATTTCATCCCCCCTTTATATATATATATAAAATCACATGCCAGTGCCACTACACTGGTGCTACCAAGCATACAGGTATGTAGAGATCTTTGCTATATTGGTAAGTTAGCTTAAAGAATAAAGCCAAAACGTATTTCATTATATAGTAATTTTATTTCACAACAACAATTTATATCATGACATAGTCATTTTTTGTTATTTTTTCTTTGTTATTAATAATAAAAACCTAGACGTGAGCAACAAACTAAAGGAAAACTACAATAAAACAAAGACACAAATGAAATAAAGAGGGCCTTTTATTTTTCCTAAATTCCATTTTAATTTTTCTTGACTATTTTAATGGTTACATAAAAAAAAGCATGTCTAATTAACTGAAATCATGAAACTTGCAGAATTTAACAGCAATTTCTTAAAAGTTTAACAAAAATGACATGTTTTTCAGGCCCTATGAAATACGTTTTATTATTTTTCACAAATTCCATTTTGTTTGCGAATCTCTGTTTTCCATTAATTTTCTGGATTCTATTTTAATAGTTTCATTACATTTTAATAATCAAAAGCATGTCTAATGAATTTATAAAGAATAATTAGATTAGAATTTTTTTTCAGAAATACTGTGCTGTGTATTTATAATTTTCTGGTAAAAAATTCTGGTAAATATTTTTTTTCTGGTAAATATTCCTTAAATATTGTTTTAATAATATTTTTATTAGTAGCAGTAGTACTATCTTTACATTAAGTAATATATTAAAGGGGTCATCGGATGCCCATTTTCCACAAGTTGATATGATTCTTTAGAGTCTTAATGAAAAGTCTATAATATACTTATATAATATACTTATATAGTGTAAAACAACACCCTTTTTACCTTGCCAAAATCAGCTCTGCAAAATTCATCCTGTTCTGGTCGAGGTTGCTTTAACCCTTAAAGACCTAGGACATTTTCGGGGCACCTGACATGCCTGCACTTTTCTTTGTTTTTTCAGACCTATTCTAGTAGTCAGCATCAAGTGCTATATATCATTGTAAACAGGAGAAATTGAAGTTTCAGTCTAGCTAATTTAAAGGCA
>JAHKKF010515455.1:0-23381 GCA_019740295.1 Labeo calbasu
TAAAAACCACTGCATGGATTTTTATCATTATAGGGTAGATTTGTACATACACTGCCAACACACATTAATGTTCAAACATGTAAAAGTGAAGTTTGCATGCGATGACCCCTTTAAAGATGTACCGCAGGTTGAACAGCTGTTCAACATTGATAATATATCAGCATACTAAAATTTCTGAACAATCATGTGACACTGAAGACTTGAGTAATGGCTGATGAAAGTTCTGCTCTGCATCATTACTGGGTTTTTTTATTACTGTATTTTAATCAAATGAATGCAGCCTTGATGAGCAAAAGAAACTTGAAACATTGAAAAAAAGTCACTATATATTTACAGGTTATGATTAAATTAGAAATTTGAGCCCACTATGCACACTAAATGAAAATTTACCATTAGACTAGACTGAATCCCAAAGATCTTCCCTCACAATCAGTATAGAAAATGTGAAAAAGTATGCAGGTTCCATGTGGGCCTAGATTTGAGTCATGCTCTCATTTATGGAAAGCTTGAAATATTAATCAGGCCTAACGTAAGCACCCATGAACAGCACTGTTGTTATGGTGTGTAATGCTGCCTGATATGGGCGTTTGATAAATCATTGGCAAGTATAGGGCAAAGGGAGGGAAGGAAGTGTTTTGGAAACAAAAAGGCACAGATACCTAATTTGGGATTTCTAATGACAGGATAGAAAGGCTGCGGTCTCTGTTGCTCAGCGACAGGAACCACGGCTATTTTTAAAGGAAAGAGCGGAGGAGGAACTATAGCAAGAGCAAGAGAGCATGCAAACAGCAAGAAGACAAGTACGCTATACTCTCAGAGGTAAACGGGGGGAGAGACAGAGAAAAAAGATTCCTATCGACAGACTTATCACAGAAAACCAGGGCAGGAAAACCAGGCTGCCTGTATCATGACATAAATATACAGTCATATCATTCTTTCTGTGATGACCAACAGTGGTCAGCTGGTATTTTTGTGCAGCTTGAGCTTATGGTCAGGGTTTATTTGAATAAGATTTGCAATGACTATTTCAAGCCTGATTCTCGAACAACAAATTAGCATATGTGCAAACTTCCATGCAAGTCAGCACCAGGACCAATATTTCACACAAATGTTTTTCTTTCAATTTGTGGCATTTAAAAGAATATTCCAGGTTAAAATGAATTCAAGGAATAGGTCACCCAAAAAGAAACTGGCATCAGTCTCTGGACTTCAATTATAATTAAAGTTAAAATCAAGGTAAATGTTACAAGCGAATTTAGGCATCACAACATTATAATTTATGAAAAACGAATAATTATTTGAGAGATTAATTAAATATATTTATTTTTTAAATAAATGTTTTTAAAGATTAACTTGTGAGCGTTAGATGACAGCAAAGGTAATCTAAGTTTAAAACTAGAGAAAATAAGTGTGCACAATAAAAGTTTCAAAATTAACCAATATATATCCAATATATTATTTATACACTAGTGTTACAAAGTTTAAGGTTGATACGATTTTTTTAGAATCAAAATACAGTAATATTGTGAAATATTTTTGCAATTTAAAGTAACTGTTCTATTTTAATCATGAGCCTTCAGAAATCATTATAATAATTATCAAGGAACATTTATTATTATTTTTATTAGTGTTGACAAAGTTGTGCCACTTAATATTTTTGTGGAATTTTTTTTTTTCTTTGATAAGTTCATAAGAACAGCAATTACCGTCCAATTTAAATCTTTTGTAACATTATATATGTCTTTATACAGTCACATGATGTCACGGTTTAATGTGTCCTTGTTGAATAAAACTAATAACTATATAAAAAAAAAAATTTCTGGCCCCAAACTTTTGATTGGTAGTGCACTGTACATCCTCCTATTTATCATAGTTTTTCATCATTTTTGAAGCTTGAAATTATCCCCACTCACTGCTACTACATGGAAAAAAGCACACAATACATTATTCAAAACGTGTTTAAGAGAAAAACTAACAGCATATGGGTTTGGACTGTATCTTTAAGGATATAATTAACTTAAAAAGCAACAATGACACTGCTGTGACACTTTCACATTCACACAGACTACAACTTTCTCCCTCTCTCTCTCTTAAGTTCTTTATGCTCCTCTCTCTGTCTCTCACACACATGCTGGAGTGACTCTTGAATTAAACATGACAGTGACAGTGGCGCTTTGCAGTCTGAATTCTAATTACATCGACTCTATTGTAGACACTGCAGCCATGTGACAGGCACACACACACAGAAGTGGTCCATATGGGATTACACAATGGCGTCAAGACTGTAGGGCACATTAAATTATCTGAACTTCAAAGTCCACAACACAATGGTGCATACTAAGGGCAAGGTAAAAAACACACAAACACACAGCTGCTGAAGAGCTGTGTCTGTCTGCAAGGAGAACTTCCTGGAGGACACCAGTAAGGTTAAAAGAGGAGAGGCGGGGGAGGGGGAGGAGGAAGTGAGGATAAAAAGAGAGAGAGAGGTGTGGTGCATGATGGAGACAGCATTCTGACTGGTCAATAATTAAACATGGTGGACTTTCACACTCGTAGCAGGACGTACACGAGTAGAGGAGGGTTTCCATCTGCCTCCTCATGTGTTTGTAAGACACACATCATAAAAAGTGGGAATTTTAGAGACAGAAATAAATTTTGCAAGCTAAAAGAATCTGCAATGAGAGGTGTAACCTCTGGTGTGGTAGGGAAATTATGGATAAAAAACAAAACAAAAACATAACTGTAAACAACAGAATAAAAGTTGACCAAACAAAACTTCTTATGGGTCCATGACAAACTTCATGACAAATCCAAGGGATCAATTATTTTTACAAATATCATAAATTGTAACTGTATAAATTATTACATTCTTGCATGGGGAGTTGCACCACATGACATTTTACAACCTGAATTGAACATACAAAAAGGTCAAATTATTTGACACTTTAAGATACATATTGTCCTTGAAAGTGTCTGCAGAGGTCCTCTTTATGACATCACTTCCTATTTTTTGTACATTATGTCAAACTACTTTATATGGTTTCTTTTCGTGAACTCCTTTGAAAAGAGGCATTTTCTTCTTCATTGTAATATTTGGAGAGTTGCATAATGCCTTCAAAAACAAGTAATCTTGCTTGTAAGAACAAACCTCTTGAATTAAACTGCTCAAAAAGAATTGCTTTTGCAATTTCTTTTTAAATTATCTGATGCTTTTTAAACGTTTTAGTGAAAGGAGGGGCAGAAACTACAGTTTCAGAAGATGAACAAAACTCCTTTGGGTGTTACTCACAACATGAGGGTGAGTAAATGATGACAGATGAATGTTCATTGTTGTGTGAACTACCCTATACTATAAGTCTGATTGCTAAGAAAAGTGAACCCACACCTCTACTCAATCACCCACACGATTTGTGTCAATCATGCTCATGTCCACAATTTTTGTGATAAGGGTGTCCAAGTATAAGTAAGATTTTAAGTACCTTGTT
This sequence comes from Labeo calbasu, assembly GCA_019740295.1. Lineage (NCBI taxonomy): Eukaryota > Metazoa > Chordata > Actinopteri > Cypriniformes > Cyprinidae > Labeo > Labeo calbasu. Next base: position 3,486 of record JAHKKF010515455.1, read on the forward strand.
CAGAAAGGCTGTGGCTACAAGTGAATAATACACTAATAAAACCATCCTCAGCAGCCCCAAAGACAAACAGAGAGACGGTGAGTTATAAGATTAGAGTGTATTAATGGACAACCAACACATATGCATACCAGCACACTTTCTAAAGCTGGGCCATGTCAAATTAAACCTTCAGTGGACATTAAAACATTCCTTCTTCAAGGGCTTCAAGATTAAGCAGTAGAGACATAAAAGCTAATATTAAACCATGACTAAAATCCTCTGACATATTCTGCCTCAGGCTGTTAAAAATATTAACTTTCTGTGAACACACTATAAAAATCAGCATTTTCATCTTCAGATCAAAGATCTAATTATAAATGTTCTCTGTATGCTGACTGGATTCCTGTAAACTCTACTAATGCAATGTTTGATTAACAGTATTACAAATAGGCATTGTCAGACAAAATGCTAATTTATCATTTCCAGTCAACAATCCACACACTTTAAGGCTATCATCTCCTTTTTCTATAGCCCTTTCAAACAGTAATACCTGTAAATTTCTGTAAAATTCCCGGAACGACGTTCCGTCTTTTTACCGGTAAAGCACCATTCACACATCAGTTTCAAAATACCAGTAAATTCTGTGACATCACTTGTAAATACGGAGGGGAATACGCAGTCAGTATTTTTGTTATTGTTTTCTTTTTTGTGTCAAACATTCACATTCACGCAGGTGCTTATGGCCCAGAGACATCATATTAGATGACTTCAAATAAAAGCACACAACATGGAGTAAATGCGTTATCTGCATCAGAATGATAGGGTTGGCCAAGAGTAGACGTCTTACGTCAGCACGTTCTGAACTCGTACATGCTCATTACGGTAATCTCATTCTGCATTCACACAGACCACTTCACTCGTAATTTACTATGTTACAACTTCTCATACTGGTAAATTCATAAAATACAAATGTACCGGTATTTTTGAAAACGTCCTGTTCACACATGATCTCTTAACAGTAATTAACAGTAATTTACCAGTAAGGACTGTATGTGTGAAAGGGGCTTATGTCACATTCTTCCATACCATAATTACACAGTCAATGTGGCATCCGATTCAGCAAATATCTCATGATCTTTCCCATGAAATCAGACTTGACTAAACTACACACACCTACATCTGCTGCAAAAGACATCTGAGCTTGTCTGAAACTCACTCAGCACATGTTAATTATATTTATTATTACATAATACCATGGTTCAGCACAGACTTGGGTCTATAGATTGGTTCTTGAACAAATTCACTCTCATTGCTCTATTCTTAATAGAGGTTTAACCTCAAGGCACAAGCAAAACTAAAGGTCATAACATCATGACTATTCTATACAACAGCGGGATTCAGACAAGCCCCAGAGCATAATGAACAAACCCTGCACAGACAATATGCTAAGAGCTCTGGTGAGATTTTGGCCCAACCCCCTCAACCACAGCTCACACAAGACCCCAGCAGAAAAGACAAGTCCCTAACAGACCCCAGCCAGGCTTTTCAGGCTGTTTCAGATCATGATGCTAACAGTGTAAGATAAAACACTGTACTATAACTATGTAATAACACAAAAGATATTTCATTATTAAGGCTGTACAATATCAGAAAAAAATCCTGACAATATTACATTTCATATAAATTGCAATATTTGTTCACAATAAATATATATACTGGAGTAGATGTATTTGAAATAATCTTTTTAGTCTGATATTTTTGGAAAATGCAACACTTTATTTTGAAGACAAATTCTCACTGTTAACTAGTTGCTTACTAGCATGCATATTACTAGCATACTGGTTGTTTATTAGTACTTACTGTATGAAGCAAAGATTATTACCTTATTTTGAATTATCACAATTTAAATCCCTTCCCATACCTAAACTTTACAACTACCTTAGTAAATAATAATAAGTAGCAAATTAGCAAAAGTAATAATGTGTGTCTATGTTTTTTTTAATTGCGAAACATTCTCTTAGGGCTGAAAAATTTAGGAAAAACTTTTTATATGAACTATGGTTTTATGAGTATGTATGGGCAACCATTTCCTTTAGAAATGTATGATAAGGTGATACGCACACACAGCCCTGGTCTCAAGAATAAGAAGAGCTTTTGGAGTAAGTGGGCCATAAAGACTCCCCTTTCAATGTTGTAGAAATAAAGACCAACAAGAGACCAACACAGAGACAGAAAAAAAAAAATTAAGATCCACATGGACACAGTGAGTGAATTTCAAACAAATGACATGACCTTGATGTTGCCATAATTGCTGCTGCCCTGACTAAGCTCCAGACTAGGAAGGGCTTCAATGTAACCTCTAAAACCCAACAAAACAAAGGTGTGGCATGAGCCAATCCTCAAACACGTAACAATCACCTACAGTACATATACAACAGAGAGCGAGAACAAAAGCATCATATAACCTAACCCAAACTAGGCCTAACCAGCTGGATGTTTCAAAGAGGAGAGGCAACAAAACTATTAGATACATCATAATCAAAAATGGAGTGCACGACTTTCTGCCATTAATCAATTTGGCATGATTTCATTATAAATTCAAATGTACACAAAAAGAGTGCCCACAAACGCATTTCAAATTGAGGTAATTCAACAAAATATAAGTGATGCGTACCTAAGGTCTTTAAAGCCCATTCACACCAAGCACAATGACTACAACCAAAATTATATTAGCATCCACAACTGATAATAGTTCTGTTTCAGCACACTGCAGTTATGTTCAATGTATCTGTAACTTTAAGCTCTTTAAAGTCTGGTGGATTGTGATTTTCCATGCTTTTGTCATTCATTAACTGCTATCATTACTCATTTTTGTTATAGCCATGGATTGGACTTCCCTGTTCTTATGGAATTAATATGATTATTAACACTTTCTAGCTATAGTTATTGATTTAGTCCTCAGTGTAAACGGCCATTTAGGGTAATATCCACCACACAGTAATGAGACACATTTTTTAAGGGTTTAGGTCACAGGATGCATGCTATTTAACAGAAAGGAAAATGAATTACTTTTAACTTGACATAGTGTCTTAAAAACAATAAGGGTACAAGACTTTAGCATCACAAATCATCCAAGTACACGATAAACAAATGCAAAATGACTGAAAACAATAACAGGAAAGTCAGATAGAAAAAACTGTTGCTTTGGCAGTACTAATGATGCTTATCAGAAAGAGTTTACTGTGCAGACAGTCTAACACAACTACCTGTCAGCACTTTAAAATCCTTGCAGAGAAGTAGTGTCTCTAATTTCATCCCCATTACCCTTAAAAATAACATTTTAAAGCTAACTCAAAAATAAGAAAAAAAGTAAACCTTTATTTAAGTCAAACAACCGGATTCATCCCAACTTTTTAAAGCATGCTATGAATCTACACCTAGTTTGATTTAATCAGCAAAAAGTTAATGACTGTTTGAGAGAACCACTATGCAGAGGAAGTGAAACGGATTGTTGCTGCTAGTTTGGTTTCCTGTTTTGAGATCGATTTTTACTGTGAACTGCAGAATGTTACTTAACAAGTCAAACAAATCTCAAGTATGGCCTCGCAAAGACCTTTATTAGACCTCAGTAACTCCTAGATTTGACTCCGAACAGAACACATGACTCATTTTCCTACATAAATCACCTGACCTTCTCTGGCAAGTTCTTTACTGCTGTTTACATTTGATTATAAATTACAGTTCCAATGTGATCATATACTGCAGGCTGAGTATATAACAGGGCATCATATTTTCTATATTGTGTTCTATAGTTTTGAAGTTGCCCTTTTAACTTTGTAAACGTCATTTCATTCGATACAAAATATCAAACCAAGTGGCTTCTGTTGTTTTCTGAGAAACAACACTCTTCTTTTTTAGATGATTTACCTGATGTTTTGGTGATTTTTAGTGGATATATTAACTCACTTCTCATCAAGTTCACACAGGTGTCCAAGCTGACCAAGCTAGGTGTAGTTCATCACATTAAATAAGAACATGATATACTAACATTTGACAACCACATGTCCCATTAACTTTTGCCTTTATTTTGAATGGTACATTTTTTAAAGAAAAATATTTTGCCCCAAAAGTGTGCTTATACTGTTTATATTTAAAATAAATGCTGCTTGGTTTGATATTTTGTTATCTAATGCAACATTCAGAAATATTTTGGTGTAGCTTAAGTATACAAATTGGTTTCACTGTATCCACCTGATTTAAGAGCGGGTGTGGCCATTTGTAACTTGAAAGTGTGTTATACTGCATGATACTGCAAATTAGTATTTATTATCATAATCATAAACACACTTGTTCGTAGCTCAGATAGTTATACCATTTAATGTACTTTGTCATTTACCTGCAGCAGCTAATAAATCAGAAGTCTTAACCATTCACAGAAAATAGCTTACTTCCGTGTTGCGAAATAAGACGGACAGCAATCTCACTTGGAAAGCTACTTGGAAGTTACAAGTTACTAAGTTAACTTGTTTGGACTGATTGCAGGAGGTCAGCAGCAGGTATCTCAATGCAACCTGCATGTGTCATGACCACTACAAAAACCACAAGATTTATGACAGGTGTGTGGAACATCCAACCAGCTATGCTGACACATCTTGAATGATGCAGTGGTTTAGAATACGGTGAACCTTTGAACAGGTCATAAACGCCCAACTATTTCTGAAAAGCATCTATAAAGCATTTTGTGTGTGTGTGTGCGCGTATTTGCACAAATTTCCAACCTAAAAACAAACCTATACACAAAATGTATTTGTCATTTTAAACTCATTAAGAACTCATATGACTTTGTTTCTTTAGTGGAACACAAAATGGGATATTAGGCAGAAGGAAAATGAAAGGTGAATGGGAGCCCCTAATATTGCCTTTTGTGCTCCACAAAATAAAGAATGTGATACAGGTTTTAAATGACATCAGGATGAGTAAATTATGACAGAATGTTTGTTTTTGGGTAAACTAATGAGTGTCTAATAAGTAAATGAGCAACATAGAACAAAGATTTAAGCGTCATTAGATATTATGCTAAATATGATACTATATTTACCTTTTTTCCTGTGGAGCCAGTCTTCGAGAGGCAGGATCGCCCAAGGGAGAGGTAGCCCCCAATGACCTCTATCTCCTCTGCAGCAGGGTAACGCTTTTTAATCAGGGTTCCCAGATTGGCATAAGGGGCCTGTGGTGTGCTCAGAGATTCACTGACAACTTCTGGTGTCTCAGCAGGGCCAGACTGGGCCTCGGGCCTCCGTTTCGGAACGACTGTAAACGTATTTCCTTTGCGCCTCTGCACCGCAGGGCTCAGGGCGTGCGACGTGGGTTCCACGACTATGTCATCAATGTTTGTGACAGGCAGCTTATCAACCGGAGGTTCCTTTGGAGGTGGAACTGATTTGACGGGTGAGCCAAATGAGGGTGGCGAAGTTGGGGTTGGAGAGGTGGGTGTGGCAGGTGGGGTATGTTGCGGAGACCCTGTTTTGGCTTCTATGGTCACCTTTTCTGTAAGCTTTGGTGTGGAGGGCATTAAAGAAGCAGGTGAGGGGGTTGGCACTGCGGGCTCTGAAGCTGCCACACCCACCAGGGGTCGTGGGGATGGCGGGGAAAGGACAGGGCTGGATGGGGCAGTGCTGCCAGGTGACGAAATGGCCGCACGACTCTTAGGAATGACGGTGAAGGAATTGCGAGACTGAAGTCGCAAGTTGGCGAGTGCACGGGCCTGTAGATCACCGGGTGGAAGGAGAGAAAGATCCGGGCGAGGGGACGGGCGGATCTCAAAGCTGGGTGATAAGGGGGGTGATGTGGGGCTAGGAGTACAGTCGGCACGGGCACGGTGGCTCTCCGGAGAGCATGGCACCTTGGCTTTGGAGGCCCCATCTGTGCTGTCCCAGTCCCGTTCTCTAACAGGCTTGGACTGAGGCCTCTCAGTGTCCTCCTTGGGATACACAGTGACGCTTCTTCCCCCGCTCCCCTCGAAACGTCTACGTGTGGAAGACACTAACTGAGGGGATCCAGAAACGGGTGTACTACTCCCTGAGTCACTAGGAGAGGCGTGATGATTGCTCATGGAAGACTGGACGTTTTGGAAGACCTTGCTGTGTGGAGAGCCGGCTTGCGGAGACACTGGGCATTTTGGCACCACATCTGGCTTGGGTCTGGAGCTTGGCCTGATAGGACTGGAATCCAAGTCCAGGAGGTTTTCCGTGCTGCGTGACTTGGGCTGCAACTTGCCATAATTCCTGTCAAATTTTTGTAGCATGCGACTCACCCTACCTTGACCCTCCAGCGGGGCAGAAGCCGGTCGTCCCAGCGTGCTGAGGTTCTCCTCGCTTTTACTAAGCGCAGTGTCGTAAATGACCACTTCCTTCGCGCGTATCTCCGTAACCGGACTACCTCTCCGGTCTAACAGGTCATTGAGAGAGCTATATCCGCTCACAGTGCCGTTCTGCTGCAGTTTCGATGCATGCTTCAAACCACATCCTTCCGAAAAGTACTCCGGGTCGGATTCAATAATGATGATATTCTCAGCGCGTATAGTCCGTATCCCGGGAACGCTGCCGTATAACTCGAGGATGTGCTGGACAGGTCGCGACGTGTTCTCTTGGCTCTGACGCTTCTTGCGTTCTTTTTCCAGTTTAATGAAAGGGTTTTCCTGCAGCGGACCCAAGCTCTCTTGCAATACCAGGCTCTCCTGCGCTCCGTTGTCTCTTGCCGTTCTCTCCTCCGCGCGGCTCGGGTCCGCGGATGGCCAGTGCTCTTTTGTTTTCACCGGTGACAGATCCGGGCTTTTAGTCGCGCGTTTGGCAGCGGTAATGGTATAGTTCCTGCTAGAATGTGGGCTGGTAATATCGTCCTTGCTTTTGCTGACCGTTACTTCGCCGTTAAGTCGAGATGCGACGGACTCGGCACCTGCTCCGGACCCGCCGCCCTTCGCCTTTCTCCGCTCAAGGATCTCGCGTTTCCAGGCCGGCATCCTCGGGCTCTCCTGCCCTGGCTCTTGGCGAAGAACGCGTAGATCCCCGCCCGACATTATGGGAGACACGGGTTTTATAGGGATGCGTGTGAAACCAAAGAATCTCTCGCCGTACCTGCAGCGCCTCTTCTTATTTCTACTCGTACATCATTGCAGCCGCAACAATGTATCCTGCATGATGATGATGTGCCAGTCTACAGACACGACCCCGCCCTCGGACAGTGACGTCAGCTTTTCGTCTCAGGGTGGACACCTCATTTGGTCATTTTGACTTGAGGCACACCTTTTGTTTTAACATATACCCCGCCCCCTACTTTCTACTATTGTAATTATTAAAGCGAGTCCTGTCAGTCACACAGCGAAACCCGCCCATTTCATATCTTTAACCCTTTCATTATTTCGGAATGGTTTATGTTATGAATGGGCAAAACTGCAAGCTGTTTGGAGTAATACAATACGCAAGATAACATTAAGTGGAAAATAAAATATTAATTTCTATCGTGTGTGCGCGCACACATCTGGCGAATAAAACTTATTCTGGATTTAATAAATTCTATATTATAAACGTAAATATTTTAAAGGTTATGTTAAAATAATATAAATAATTTGTAAATTGCATTAAATTACACATAATGTGTTTCATAAAAAACAAAGAAACAAAATGTAAAAAAAAAACTAAAGAATAACATTTTAAAATATCGTAAGGCTGTTCTGTTTTGCAAAATATTATAAAATATTTTGATACAAATATTTAATACAAAAAAATACAAATATTTTAAAATCTACTTTAATAAAACTGTCGAAAACGATTTAGTTTTAATGTTCCCTAGACCATGGCGTGGTTAAGTCAAGTCACCTTCTTTTATATAGCTCTTTATACAGTACAGATTGTCAATTCAGCTTTACAGAGTTAAACAGGAAAGTTATTCAGCTTTGTCACTGTTATAATCCAGTTTTAATTTAATTTAAATTTAATTTAAAATGAATATAACAAAAATAAATAAATGTATGTGTAAATGTATGTGATTATAGTAGGCCTAATGTTTTTCGAATGCAACAAATACAAAGGTTTGACAGTATCAAAACGGTTTGCTTGATCAAAGAAATCTAATAATATCTAAATAAATATCTAAAGTAATTCTACCTTTTATTAGATTTCTTTGATCATGCACACAATTTTGACGTGGTACGACTACTGTCATCGTCACTCTTATAATCCAGTTTTAATCAGATTAATTAAAGGGCACAGAAATAAAGATTATACCAAGACATCATAAGTACAGCGCGTCAAGTTATTTATAGACTTTGTTTATCCAAATATATGGATGTAGCCTATTATGCACCTCATAATAACCTCATAATCAGGAAGGGACGGCAGGAAAATTTGTTCATTTAAGATAAGGTTGTACGACCTTTAGTACAGTTGTTGCCTTTTACAGCCACAATGGTTTGCAGTAAGTACTGCATACAGTTAGACAGTTCATTATTTCAAAAATGAAACATATGTTCAAGGAAATTACTTTATACTATCACAGAGTGCAAAGTCCAAAAATAACATGGCTTATTATTTACAGTAACACACACTTGCTAACAGGAAATAAATATAAATGTTTTCTGTGTATCTCATATATTTTATACTATCTGTATACTGTAACAGGAGTGTTGTCATATATCCCTTTAGTTTAAGATAAGATATAATAGATAAGATAAGATATAAGTTAATTTTAATTAGAGTTATTTTTTTATTTATCTTTAGAAGTTATGTATTTTAGAGAATTTCACTACAATCACTAAATTTGAAACTAGCTGCTCTTAATGATAATTGTACCCCAAACAACATAAAAACATTTTGTAAATATATACTTGCTGAAATTGCATGGTTTGTCCTGAATGGGGCTCCTGCAGTAAGAAAAATAAAAATGTCAGGGTTAATTAAATATATAGTGCCATCTACTGACTATTATAGGATGTACAAATATTTTTTTACACATCGACTTGTTTTGAATTTTTCTTTTTCAAAAAAAAAAAAAACATCCTACTAACTTTTCTAAATAAATAACTACATTTAGGTCACTTCACAGCATGGTCATAACAAACCAAGGAAGAGTGTTGAATGTTGATGGTTTATTTACAGTTGTACAAACAGCAATAAAATGTAATAACACATAAAGCAACATTGACAGTATTCAGAAAAAAAACCAAACCAAATCTCTCATAGCACTTAAGGACAATAATAATAATCAAAATTGCACATTACTTTAAGCATTGTTTATGACGCATTATGCCATGTTCACATGCTTGAGCCATTTGAATACAAAAAAAAAAGGTTCACAATGATTCACGTCTCCTGGTTTGAATGACACCTGCAGGAGTCCATTTCAAGTCCACTGGCATGTGTCCAGATGGTTTGTCCTTTAATTGACACGACAAGCACGAATCATGAGCAGCTGCAGAAGGATGAAAAGTGGGGAAATTATAAGCCCGAACCACAAATCCTGCGTCTTGTTCTGTTCGGCCAATTTCTGGCAAAGCAGCACCTCACACACCAGCTTGAGGCTGAGCACGGTCAGCACCCACAGTAAGCGCAGCACTGCCAGACGCTTCTCTCCTTCTTGATAGAGGCGGATGGATACGATGGCTGTAAAGTAAGTGCTGAGGCCATCAGCAGCAAACAAAGGTGAGAAGACGAGCCACCAGCTCATCTCAAGAGTCTGCTTGTCCACGTCCATGTGTAGGGCCACCAGCACGCTGAAGACCAGCAGCGCGCCCAAATGGAGGAACAGCTCGAATGTGGCAAAGCCCAGCCATTGCACCAGCTCTCGCAGAGAGAACAGCATTATTAATGGGACACCACTGAGTGTTGTTTAATGGGAGACTAAGGTCAAAACACAAGCCTAAGAAACTGGAAGTGAAGAGAAGCATTTAATGGGTATTCAGGTCTATGAAAAATCCTCCACTGATGAGTGTTTCACTATTTTGGCAGCATCATGTTTTTCTTCAGATGGACTAGGTCCACCTTATGATTCTGTCAAAACCTGGAAAAGGAAGAAAAAGATCTCATTATCAGGACCAAAAGCAATGTAACTACAATTCAAGTTTGGAAATCAGTGCATGGAAAACACTGATGATGACTGATGAAGTCACATTGTACATGTTCATGGTTGACTGTATTCTATGAGTATATGATTAACATTTGAATCAACACAGACGTTAGTATGTCTCATTTCACTAACCACAACATTATAGCTAGTGTATCCTTAATATACATCATAATCCAGGTTAACACTATGTAGATAAACATGTTATGAGTCATAGAAACGTCCATCATTTTGCGTAATTGAGTGTGTAAGTATAAACAAGCGAGCTGTCAGTTAGCATAAGATGACGAGTACTAAATGTGCCAATAATATACTAAAAAAAACCTTTTACCTCACAGATATCGTTCGCAGTGATGGTTGAAAACAAATATATCACCGCAAGCTACATCCTTAAAAGGTCGTTAATGAACGGGTGGGTTGACAGCGGTGGATAAGCAGCTGCAATGGACACAAGCTAGCTGAGATGAGCTATTTACCTTCCAATAGGAACCCGCGGAAATATCGCGAGATCTCAAATACGAGTCGTGAGAAATATCGCGAGATCCTTGAAACTGAGTATTTTCTACGGTGGCCGAGAGGCAGAAAGAGAAATGAAATTACAGAAAAGGGATTAGCGCCAAAATGACTACTAGCATGAAACTGAGGAATGATACAACGGGCGGGGCTGTCCCAGTCTCCCTTAGTTAGGCACTCACTATAAACATACATTTCCCTATTTTAACTCTGTATTTTCTATTCTATGGCTGAATGGTTACTATGAGGCATCTTTCAAGTTCACCGCTGAAATAAAAACGTAGACAGCGCTATCACGTGGCATCTGTTACATTTCGCCGCGCTGCTTAGGGTTGATCCATTATATAAACGTTGCAGGGGGATATTTTTTTATATCTCAGGTACAAGAGCATGTCATTTAAATATTTACAAAAAAAACGTACAAAACGTACAAAAACGTATTGATATTTGTAGCTAAATTAAGAAATTTGTCTTTCTGAGCCATCAAGCGCCTTCTGGAGGAATAGAAGTTTCGTGGAACAGGAAACAGTTGACAGCTAACAATATTTTTCTCTCAAAAAGAAATGTACATGCGTTTGAGGTTCGAGGAGTAGCACTTTAGTTAGCAAGATCTCGGTCATTTACGGTTTCCCATTAGCGGTGACTAAACACAAAGTAAGTTCATCTCAGTTGTATAATTTCACATGCTCTGTCATTTATGAAATGCATGAATTATTATGCATTTTACCAGCTTCATGTTTCTGTAACATTAATAATATACAGTATTATGCAGTGTAAAGGTCGATCACTATTAGCTAAAAGAAACCTGTCAAGAATGTTTCGCATCGGTATTGTTAGGGATTTTAGAACACGAGTGTAATTTAAGTACTGCTTTTAAACGTTTTTAAACGATTGTTTAACTGTTGAATGATTATTGACATTTTAACGCTTATGTGAAATTAGTCATGAGTTAACCTAATTCAGTATACATGCTTATTAAGGTCTCCTGCTTAACCATTGCAATAAAAATGTTTAATTTACGTAAATATATTTTTAGTGTACTTTTACCAAACACAGACACACAATAGTGTCAGATTGGTGTTGCGTAGTTCACATCCAAAATCCAAAACATTTGCAGGTAATTGATTGACCGTAAATATTTTGTATGTACAAAAGAAGATTATCCTTGACTTAAATATGTTTTCTTAGGCAGGTGAATGAATATGTTTTTAATCTGTAAAGAGAGAGTTTCTGCATGCTTGCGTCTTTTGTATGGCTAGAATGTCACTCTTTGTTCATTCATTCAGAAGATTTATTTTCATAAAATCAGTGGACAGAATAATATAATTACTCTCAACCACTCTGAATGTGTCCTAATAAGTCTTTTTTTTTTTTAAATTGAGGTTTTCCCAAGTCATTACCATTAGTTGTTTAATAATGTAAAAGTCTAAAATTAATGATTTAATAATTTTAGGCACATAATAATTTGTTATTGTTATTTTTTAAAGATGTCTAAATGTATTTAAAATGATTAGTTTTAGAAAATATTAAATGTATTGAGGTTTATTGTTTAGACAAGAAAAAAAATCCACTCAGTTTCACATATGTGAATCCCTAAAACATGTTTTCTATTGCAGTTTTGCTTTTCAGGTGAATTTATTGTGGGTTTTTTTGTTGTTGTTTTTTGTTTTTTTCTGGAGAAACAAGACAAAGGAAGTGATTAATAATTTTCTTTCTGTAGCGTCTGTAACTATGATTCATAATTCTGCAGTTATGTAGATTGTGTCAGTAAATGTTTGTCTTCCATTTGAATCTAGAGGACAATGACACAGCCGGCAGACTCTATTCTACACAGCGGTTACTTTCACCCTACTCTCCGATATTGGCAGACCTGTGCTTCAGACCTCAGACCGGATAACCTCATATATCCTGTCTTCATTACGTAATGTCTTCTCTCTATATATTTATTTGACAGTGGTAAATAGGTTCAGGAGTTATGTTATTGGTTAAAATTTCTATTTATCAGTTTGTTTGAATGAATAGAAATAATTATATTGTCTCTCTCTGAATGATTTTAACAGTGACAGTCCTGACGCAGTGGAACCAATTGCAAGTCTACCTGGTCAAGCGAGGTATAATTCTTCACTGCCGCAAAACACATTCTTCCATCTTTGATCTTTTAGATTTGTGATTTGCGGTGTTACTTCCTGTTTTGTGTCTATTCTGTCTTTTTATTTTATTTTTATTTTTTATTTTTTAACACAGTATCAAGAGGTTTTTAACCTTCGGAAAGTGTTGTTTGTCTGGCTCAGGACATAAAATCCTATTATATAAACTTAGGACATAGATGAATATTGTTTGAAACCCTGAATTGTGTAATTTCATTACTTTCTATTAGTACACATTAAATAAACATAGTAAGTAAATAAATATACTAATTAGGTTAAAGGTTCTAATAAAGCCAAAAAATAAGCTGTCACTTGACAGGAGTAGCTAGTTTGGAACCAGAGGTTGATTGTTGTTATTGATAAACTTATATTTGTATGTGTATATACATATATATATAATTCAATTCATTCATTCATTCATTCATATATTAGTTTAGTAATTTTACTTTTAGTTATCTTAATTTTGATGTTTTTAATATAATTTGTGTAAGAGTCTCTATAAGGAAGACTATGGACAATAAGTCAACAAGATGTGTATGGTTGATATAACAAAAGTGTGTGCATGCAAAGTTTGGGCTGGTGTTCTAAGATAAGCTTTAGGCAGGGTGGAGCTGGAGGTAGCCAACAAAGCACAAAGATAAAACAAGGCTTCATTTATTCTGGGTGGTTAGGTCCTCTTTGAATTGCATAAGTAGTCAGTGTCAGTGAGGTCTGGTTATTTTGTCCTGTATTATAGATTGTGTTCAGTAGTCAGTGAGGTCTGGTTACTTTGTCATGTAATATAGATTGTGTTCAGAATGGAATACTATCATTCTGGTTACTGCATACTTTTTAAAACTAACTATTTTGTGAAACAATGCACATTATGCAGCAATTAACATTTAGTAATAAATAGCATTATTAGTTCAATGACAAAGATCATGCATGCAGCTCTAATTAAAATAGCTCTAAATAAAAGAGTCAGTCAACAGTTGATAAAGTCATCATGTCATCGCATCTGCTGTTAAAATCAAATGGGTAATATCCTGAAGCTTGTGCTTAGGACTGCTTGTATCCCTAGTAGTCAAGTCACCATTAATTACATAGCGCTTTTTACAATGCAGATTGTGTCAAAGCAGCTTTACAGTATTAACAGGAAAAAAGTGTTCCGTTCTCCTCTAGCCAGACGAAACCAGCAGTTTAATTCTAGGCTGCAACAAAGTCAGTTTGTGCAGAGGACTTATCTGGTAAGCTTATCCCGTGGTCTTGTCCCGATGGCCGCGTAGGTGACGAGGTCTTCGGTGGGGAACTGTCTTTGGGGCTCATCTGGTTGACAATGTATCTGCTGACATTCAGGACTGTAGGGGTCATCTCTAGGTGCTGATACACATGATGGTATATCATGTGTAGAAAAAATGCCAATGTATTGTTAAGACATCTTACTCAAGTTATGACAAATGATGTTTTATGTGTCTATTTCAGATATGGTGTTAATAAGATAGAGGGTTTACTTCGTCCCCTTGTGGATAAAGGCCTGAAGTGTGTGCTTATTTTTGGAGTTCCTGCAAAAGTTGCAAAGGTTGGTAAGAAGTTTCAGTTATATTACAGTTTCAGTAATATTGCCATCAATGATTTAAGTCATAGTATATTATGAAGAGGTGATTAAAATAGGCCTGTAAAGTGATTTAACATTTTTAATCAAATTAATTACATAATGTGGTGAATAATTGATCTAAATAATTGCACATAAAATTGGGCTAAGACATTACCCCCAAAAGAAAATGTAAAGTCATTATTGTGTTAAATGAGAAAATCATTGAATACACATTACAAAAAGTAGCTTTAGGAATTTTGATACAACAGAATTTGTTACACAAAGTTTTAAGCTCTAAAGCTTTCTACACACTGCACGAATTTAGCAGACGATGATTACACCTATGGACTCGTAGACTATGACGCACGTTACTAGAAGAATAAAATCTCACCAGCATGCGCTAGTGGTAAACAAAAAGAGTATAATAAATCACTTTGGCAGTTGTAATTTTTATATGTGTGAAAGAGGAAGGAATAAGAATTTGAGGTGAGCAGTTTTATGTCTTAGCGCCATATCACATTGATTTCATGTCGCATTTTCATTGGCTGCTCTGTGAATTTGGGTTGTGGCAGCCAACACACGATGATCAGGCTGAATTTCTGACACTGTCAGAAAATGATCGTAGGTTAACTTTGGTTGCAAGACTGTGACAACGGCTGTCTTTGAACCTCTCTCACTGTAGGACATAGAACCACGGATTAGGAGCCACGATCACAGATCACAGACGCCATGACCACAATGTCAGTCTTACGTCTGGGACAGCCGAAAATCTTGCAGTGTTTCGAGCTTAACTAACAGCCATGATTTTTTTTTTTTTCAGAAGCTGCATCTGAATCATTATTTAGATGTATTTACAGACCATTTATTGCTGTATAAAGGTATCATAAATGGATTTACACTACAGTTACAATGGCATAAATAATACCATGAGATTAATTGGTTTTAAATGGGTGTAAAAGGGATAGTTCACCCACAAATGAAAATTAGTCATCATTTACTCGTCCATTGTTGTTTCAATTTCAAACCTGTATGACTTTATTTCATTTGTGGAACATGAAAGAAATTAATTGCACAAATGTCTTAGTATTTTTATTTTCATACAATGAAAGTTAATAGTAACCAAAACAATTTGGTTGTGTGTGTATTTATATTAACAAAGTACGGTAAGCTTCCAAAACTGTGTATAATATGTTCAT
Organism: Labeo calbasu; assembly: GCA_019740295.1. NCBI lineage: Eukaryota > Metazoa > Chordata > Actinopteri > Cypriniformes > Cyprinidae > Labeo > Labeo calbasu. Next base: position 19,010 of record JAHKKF010515455.1, read on the forward strand.
TTTGTTCAGTGTAATAGTGAATTGCAGCATGCATTTGAGGGAAGCTTTGATGCTTTGAACTCAATGAGAGTAGAATAAAACTGTCTGAATCCAAAGACTTTGTTTCTGTCTCCCCTCTTCCTCTCCATTCCACAGTATGCCATGCACATGTTTGTAGTATTGTTTTCAAAACTGGTGGCAACTAACCTTTAAAAAGTGTTAAAACCCTTTAAAAGTGTTTTTTTTTTTTATGTGTTATTTTTTTTTATGTGTTATTTTTTCTATAACTGATTAATTAAATGAAGTAATTAAATTAGCACTAAATTGACAGCCCTAGGTTAAATATTGTTTTCTTGTCTTCGTGTTTGTTTTCTCAGGATGAGAGAGGCTCTGGGGCAGACACAGATGACACTCCTGCAGTGCTGGCTGTGAAGAAACTGAGGAGCACATTCCCTGATCTTGTGTTGGCATGTGATGTGTGCATTTGCCCCTATACCTCTCATGGCCACTGTGGTTAGTTTCAGTAATGGATCTATTTACTGCTTTTTTATTTATTTATTTATTTAATGACATTCATGACAGGCTGCATAAATGGGCAGGGAGTTTTTGCCCAGAACAGAACCATGCCGCCATCATTTTGACAACAGTGGTCCTGACAGAAATTATTTTCATGTTATGGCTCACAACCAAACAATGTATATGAAAATTTCTATTCTACTTTGTCTCAGTAAATTAAGAATAAAACACTAAAAGCTAAAATACATCAGGTAAATTTAGGCATCAAACATTGTAATTTTAAGATTAAAATTCTAAATTTACATTAAGATTTTAAAAATACAACAGCGCTATTAAATTATAATTGTTTTTAAAAATTTACCTAAGGGAGTGTTTGATCATGGCAAAGGTGCATTCCGAGTTTTTATTTTTTCTCCTCTCTTATACATCTAAACAAAGCACTTAAAGTCTTTTAACATAGGATGAAGACTCATGAATGGTGGCTGACCATCTGAACACTACTTGCTTATTTCTTGTTTATAACATTTATAACCAAAACCATTACTTAATCGTGTAAAATCGCACAGTAAATTGTCAGCCCAATAACACTGTTATAAATATCAATGAAACAGCAAATTACACCTTTAAACATAAACTAATTGCCTGTTATTTTTAAATGATCCCATTACAGTGATATTACCTTAGTGTATGATTTGTGTCTCTCTGTGGCACCTTAAAGGAATCCTGAGTGAAGATGGCAGCTTGGATAATGCTGCAAGCTGTTTGAGGTTGGCTGAAGTAGCTCTGGCTTATGCTCGAGCAGGTTAGTTCTAAATTCTTTGGCCAGTTACACATAATATGTGCATTTTTGGAAAATCGGTCTACAGAAGTCATCTTTATGACATTTAGGTCAACACTTTTTTTTTTCTTCCCCTAGGATGCCATATTATCGCCCCTTCAGATATGATGGATGGACGAATTGCAGCCATTAAGCAAGCACTAATCGCCAATGATCTTGGCAACAAGGTTGAGAAATCTCACTTCTGGGTGCGAACAACAGAGTTAAATCGAATAACAGCAGATACTGACACAGTGTCTTCTTTCTTTTTTAGGTGTCAGTGCTGAGCTACAGTGCTAAATTTGCCTCTTGCTACTATGGACCATTCAGGTAGTGTACTTCTAATGATTCCCTTTAGAATGTTATAGTTGACCACCTTCTTAGTTTTTATAAACGTATAGATGATGTAAACATCATTTTTGGTAAGCCAATTTTAAAATTGTCTCTGAATTTCTCTTAACATTTTAAGAGATGCTGCACAATCTAAACCTGCTTTTGGAGACAGACGATGTTATCAGCTGCCCCCTGGTGCCAGAGGACTAGCACTGCGGGCCTGTGTAAGAGAATATCACTCTTAAAATCTATTAAAATCGACTGACAAATACAGTTTTCACAAATTTTCTTTTGAAACATCATCTAAATTTTGACTACAGAAATGAGCACTTTGAATAGACCAGTGGTGTCTTTTTTTCTATTGTATGGGATGCTCCAACTGAAGTATTAGCAGTATATTAATTAGAAGTATAGACCAATTTGGAGTAGACATCATAGTTATGTCACTTGCAGCTGCGCACGCATTGTGGTGGCAGAAGAACACTGGTAACAAGTGGAGGAAAACAGGTAAAAAAAAAAAAAATAGAATGAGAGAAAAAAATTACTGTTGTGCCTTTGGACGTTAGAATGGGAGTGCAAATAATTTTAATGCAAATAGAATACTGACATCAAAGATGCCATTTGAAGCTAAACGCAGACCGACATACTATGGATAAAACCTGCTATGATCATCCTACTTTTAAAGCATATATTTGATTTAAACAACAGGTCTACGTAGTATTCACATATGCACTTCATAGGAGACATTGTATTAGAACTACAGTTATAGCATGAAATACTATTTAAATCTATAACATTTTACATAACATTTACCTATTTTATCACAATTCTAACAGTTTTTCTCGCAAATGCAAGTTTATATCTTCTAGTTTAAATTTAAATTTTATAACTAGATTTAACTCAGCAATAGAAAGTTTGTTAATTCTGAGGAAAAACAGCCACAAGTATAAACTCATGATTCTAAGCTGAGGGGAAAAGAGAAAATGACGATCGATTTTTCTTATCTGAATTGTAATAAAGTTCCGATATAATCTTGGAACTGCGAGAATAAAGCCATAATTTTGAAATATAAACTCAAATTTACATTTTTTTTTAAATCCTTAATTCCATGGCTTCCATAGATTGCCACTTGAAAACTAATTTTCTGCCACCAGGGTGGTTTGGGCTACAAAAAAAAAAAAGTCATCACTGTTTGCAAACACGAAATTGGTCTATATGGATTTGTTTTTTTGCTGCTAGGACCGGGATGTGAAAGAAGGTGCTGACATGCTGATGGTGAAGCCTGGATTACCATACCTTGATATTGTGAGAGAGGTCAAGAATAAGGTAATAACTTTTTCTGCCACTTCATGTTGTATTCAGAAATCATTTTCTTCATGCTCAGAAAAAACATTATTTTACATTGTAGGAAAATTGTTCAACTTGCTGATGTTTAATCAAGCATGAACTCATAAACCTGCGTATGACTGTCGGCCTGAAGCAGTGCTTTATAGTTTACAATGTTAAGTTTGTGTAAGAGTTTGCAGAAAATTGACTCACCCTCAGGCTATCAAAAATATACTGTAGGTGAGATTGTTTCTTCATCAGAACAGATTTTGAGAAATTTAGCATTGTATCACTTGCTTACATCAGAATAATTGTCTGAACAGTTGATATTATCCATAATATTGCTTTCTCCAAATAATCTAATCTGAATCAGGAGAGAAATATGCACAGATCAAGCATGTTTTATAAGGAAAAACAGTTCATACAAATATGTCTGTGAATTTTGATGTAAGTGCACAAAATGGGATAGACATTTTCATTGGAGTAAGTGTTATTATGGATTATGGACTGGTATTTTGGCCAGAAGTGACAGTTTACCGTTAAAACTCCTCAATGATTAATTTGTTTGTTACAAACATGCAGCTTTTCACTTCACAAGACATTAATTGATGGACTGGAGTCATGACGATTACTTACGGATTATTGTGTTGTTTTTGGATTCTCATTTCTCAAAATGTCTTCTGTTGAAGAAACAAACTTAACTAAATCTTTAATGGCTTGAGGGGAGTCAATTTTCAGCATTTTTGGATGCCCTGTTTCTTTACATTTGCTTTAAAATGCCAGGAAGATGTGCTTGAGAACTCATCTATATAGTGACCCTCCGAAAGCAAAGTGTCTCAAAGCGCTACAGTTTGCAGCAAAAACTAAACAGTGTAATTTGTGAGTAATGTTTTTGCAAGTCTAAATACCTTCATGTTCTGTCTCCCATCAGCACCCTACTCATCCACTGGCAGTGTACAATGTGTCAGGTGAGTTTGCCATGTTGTGGCATGGAGCTGAAGCTGGAGCCTTTGACCTGCGCACTGCAGTTATGGAGTCTATGACTGCCTTCCGTCGAGCAGGTGAGAAGGGGGACATAGAAGATAAAGTAAATTATTTGAATCTGTTAAGGCCAGGTTTTTCTAAATTGCAAAAAGATAAAGATTGCATTGTTTTCGTCCAGGACCTTGGTGTCTTTTACTTAGTCTTCTTTACTCAAAAAATGGATGGTTTACAGGTAATACTAAATACTCACTCATTAAGTATTTTTAACACTATTTGCTTTCTTTCAGGAGCTGACATCATTATCACCTACTATGCTCCACAATTGCTCACATGGTTAACAGAGTAATGTGTTGGTTCTCCTATATGAATGAACTGAGAGTAAAAATTAGGACTTGAAGTAAATCTGACAACAAATAT
>JAHKKF010515458.1:0-27947 GCA_019740295.1 Labeo calbasu
CATGATTAGCATGTTACTAGCAGGTTGTTGGCATGATTAGCATTAAATGTTTATATTTCAACAACAAATTGGAAATAATTACATTATTTAAAAGTCGATATAATATTTAATAGTTAAAAATAAATAACAATTGACTAAATTTGTTAACTTTAATCTTTAATATTATAGTAATTTACCATCTGACAGGGTTCCCTCTACAGTTTACATAATTTGTTAACAGATTGTTTTCCTTAAGAAAAATTGTGTACAGACATGTACAGTACCTGATATCTATCCAAACAAATTGATATTAAATTGAAATTTAATGAAATCAAGACCTTGCAAATTGGAAAAGAATGGATTTTTGAAATGTGTATCAGGCCCTAATAACAAAGATCAATTACATACACAAATCTTGAAAAAACAGCCTTTTTAATTTTAATGGTCAGAGGGAAGAAAATGGTAATGAAAACTAAATGACATATGTTTACAGTACAGGAAACATTATAAATGGACTTCGGGAGGAAACGTGCAGAAAACAAGCATAATAGAAGAGAAAGGAGTGATTTCTAACCAGAGCGAATGTCAATGCTTCAGTAAATCCAGCGGCCGCAAGATCTTGCCTCAGTAACTCTGTCAGCTTATTTATAGGAAGCTGCAAATATAAAAACATGTAAGAGCCATAACGTCAGCACTGAACCTTTTGAGTTTAATTATTCAAAATGAAAGCTATTCTCAAACCTGATTGGCTATGGTGTACGTGCGCGGTGTGCTCCTGACGATGTTGTTGAAGCCGTACGCTATGGCGGCGTCCTCCATGATGTCACAGGCGTGGATGACATCGGGGCGCGTGGGCGGGATCTCGACCTGGATCTGATCGCCCTCACCGCTAATCTCCGACTTCAAACACATTCGGGTCAGCAGCTGAGCGATGCTTTCTGCTGATTCACTGAGAAACAACACAGAGGGGGTGATCGGGGTTTAATCTATTGACCGAAGCTGAGGAAAAAAAAGAAGTTAAAGCTCTAAAGAGATCAAATTAAATATTTATAATGTGCTCACTTGATCCCAACTCTTTTGTTGATGAAGTCCCCAGACAGTGTCTCCGTCCTGTACGCCAGCTCCTAATGTCAAAGTCGACAGTCAGCAAATAACAAAATGGCTTTTTAAAAGAAGCCAAGAGAATGTTGTTTTTAATCTGGATTTAATATTTAGTTAATCTCTCTAACAAGAAGTTTTTTTTAAGAATTTAGTATTAATTAAACCAATTAAGTGACAGGAAGACTTTATAATGTTGTGAAAGATTTCCATTTAAAACATTTAGTTTGAAAAATGAAAAACTAGCAAGTTACTAGCATGTTGTTAGCATGACTAGCAAGTTATGGACATGTTAGCATGATTAGCAAGTTACTAGCATGATTAGCCAGTTACTAACATGTTGTTGCCATGATTAACATGTTGGCTAGCACGTTAGCATGACTAACAAGTTACTAGTAAGTTGTTAACATGTTTCTACCATGATTAGCATGTTATCAGCATGCTTCTAGCATGATTAACAAGTTACTATCATGATTAGCTAGTTAGTAGCATTTTGCTAGCATGATTAGCATGTTGTTAACATGATTAACAACATGTTTCTAACATGTTTTAACATGATTCGCAAGTTACTAGCTTGTTTCTCGCATTATTGGAAGGCTACTAACATGAATACCATGTCACTAGCAAGTTGTTAACATGATTAGCAATATACTAGCATGTTGCTAGCATGATTAGCATGTTACTAGTATGTTGTTAGCATGATTAACAAGTTACCAGCATGTTGCTAGTATGTCTCTAGCATGATTAACATGTTTTTAGCATGATTGGCAAGTTATCAGCATAATTCTAGCATCATTAGCAAGTTACTAGCATGTTGTTAACATGATTAGCAAGTTACTAGCATATAGTTAGCATGACTAGCAAGTTACTGGCATTTTGGCATGATTAGCAAGTTACTAGCATGATCAAGTTACTAGCATGCTTAGCCAGTTACTAGCATGTTGTTAGCATGAATAACATGTTGCTAGCATGTTAACATGACTAACAAGTTACTAGCAAGTTGTTAGCATGACTAACAAGTTACTAGGATGTTGTTAACATGTTTCTACCATGATTAGCATGTTATCAGCAGCTCCACAAAAATTTCCACAAAATTATTAAGCAGCACAACTGTTTTCAATATTGATAATAATAATAATAATAATAATAATAAATGTTTCTTGAGCAGCAAATCAATGTATTAGAATGATTTCTGAAGGATCATGTGACACTGAAGACTGAAGTAATGACGTTGAAAATTCAGCTTTGATCACAGGAAAAAATTACATTTTACAGTATATTCACATAGAAAAGAGTTATTTTAATTTGTAATATTATTTTACAATAATTCTGTTTTTATTGTATTTTTAATCAAATAAATGCAGCTATCCTTATGAGACAACAATACTTGTCTAGGTGAACTGGTTATGTGCAACTGATGTAATTCCTTTGGGTTGAGTTTTGTTCCATGTAAACAGCGCTTGACAGACTACATCACAACCCTTCCTTGTATCCTCATGTGGATATTGTGCAAAGTTAAACAATCATGACAGCTGAACTTGTATTTCACATGGTATATTTTATTAGGGATAAAAATTGTTGTCATTATTTACTCACCATTTGAGTAAAAGTAAATGATGACAGAATTTAAATTTTGATCAACTATCCATTTAATCTTAATGCAGTTGAGTGGTTAGTTAAAAAAAAATGAGTGTAATTACTACTAAGTTAAAAACAGAATACTTACAGGATACACACACAATCTGCCATCAGGATAAACAACCTCTGCCTCCTCAACCCTGAATAAAGAGACAAACGCACAATTTGATTAATGAAAATCTGAGATGCTATAAAACAATATAGAGACTGTAACGTGACACTCACGTGAATGGTTCCTCACAGTATTCACTAAACATGGTCACGACCATGTCTAGCGTGATCTTTGCCTGCAAACGCACAGAAATATTTTGCATGTTTAAAAGCATGCTGTAGTTCTTAGTTACATTTTAGAATTATTTGATGAATAGACAGTTCAAAAGAATAGCAGTCAACTGTAACATTATAAATGTCTTCATTGTCACTTTTGATCAATTTAATGCATAATTTATGAATAGCAGTATTAATTTCTTAAAAAAAAAAATCTTACAGACTCCAAATGTTTAAATTGTAGTGTATATTTTATTATTATTACAAAATAGTAGTATAACAGTCTAACAGTAATGTGGTTTACCTTTGTGAGGTCTGTGGCTGTGCACTCGATGAAAATGTTCTTTGTGTTTAATGAGATTTTGCTGTGGTCCCCTGAGAGAATACAGAACTTTAGACTAATAGTGTTTAAATGAACAGATCTATGTACAGTAAACTGAACGACAAAATCAAAAAGCTTAAAGGTGAACAGAAAGATGGGGTGTATTTGTGTGCACATCTATCCATGTTCCTGTGAATGCACGTGTGTATCTAACTCACCATTGATGATTGGAGGCATAGACAGGACGATTCCATTACTGTCATATATGATGGGGTAGAGAGGTTCATTCTCGATGATGTGCAGGTAGTGCCTCAGATGACTGTCAGTCTACAACACATTAAATATTCATAAAAGATCTTAACATTAACTGTAAGATTGATGATAATTTTTCAGCTTGTTAAAATTATGCCATCTGAGGAAACATCTCAAAAACACAAAAGATTTGACACTAATATGTTGGCAAATAAGCTAATATTATTTTGACCAATCAGATTTCACTTCACAGGACACTTGACTGGCCGTGGCCAATCAGAATCTATCTGGTCCATTTGACCAGATTTGTTTTTTTATTTTCATATTTTCTGATTTCATTTTAATTTTACAGTTTAAGTAATTTAATTTTTAAGTTTTTATTCCTTATTTAATTAGCTTGTATAGTTTTTAGTTTTAGTTGTGTTATTACTTGAGCTTTAACTAAGCAAAAATAAGAAATGTGGCCCTATTATGGTTTTTGTTCATATTTAGATTTTTTTTTCTGTTTTAGTAATTGTATGTTATTGCCAATTTTAGTAGTTTTTTTTATGTCTGCATAGTTTAAGTTTTAGTTTACAGTTGTAGTTTTTTTAGTACTTTATCTTAAACTAAATGAAAATAAGAAATGTTGCCCTATTATACACTACCAGTCAGAAGTTTTTTTTTAAAGAAGTTCTACTAATCAAGCCTGCATTTATTTGATCCAAAGTACAACAAAACATTAAAACTTTAAAATATTTTTACTATTTAAAATAACTGTTTTCTATTTGAATGTATTTTAAAATGTAATTTATTCCTGTGATTTCAAAGCTGAATTTTTGGCATAATTACTCCAGTCACATGAACCTTCAGAAATCATTCTAATTTTCTGATTTGCTGCTCAAAAAACATTTATTATTCTTATACGCGGCTACGTAGATTTTTTTCATTTATTTGTTTTTTTAGGTTTCTTTTATTTTTAAATGGTATAGTGTACAATGTTACAAAAGCTTTTTATTTCAGATAAATGCTGATCTTTGAAACTTTCTATTCATCAAATAATCCTGAAAAAATGTAAATCATATTAGAATCAAGCAAATCAGGATATTAGAATGATTTCTGAAGGATCATGTGACCCTGAAGACTGAAGTAATGATCACAGGAATAAATTTCATTTTAAAATGTATTCAAATAGAAGGCAGTTATTTTAAATAGTAACTTCTTTAAAAAAACATTAAAAATCTTTCTATTCAAAAACTTTTGACTGGTAGTGTAGTTTTTGGTAATAATTTGAATAAGTGTTTTTCATTTTATCTGGTTTAATTTTAATTAAAGTTTAAGTAATTTTTTTGTCTAATTATTATTCGTTTTTATTTTTATTGTCTACATAGTTTTTTAAAATTAAGTTTTAATTTTTAATTTGAACTTGAACTAGATGAAAATGAGAAATGCTGCTCTGGAAACTGGCTAAAATAAAATAAATTTTTTAAATATTTGAAGTAATTATTTTTTATGGGTTTATTTTTGATATTCTGTCCTCAACAGCCAATCATATCTCACCTTATAGAGACTCATGAGCTCTGTGGCGGTGTACTCTTTGCTCTGATTGAGCGGTTTGAAGCGGATATCGCCTGGCGGTTTGGCTGTGTAGGTAAATGGACCAGAGATGGTGTCCAAATCATGAGTTCCTATAGCAACCAGAGTCCTTTTCCTGATGAGAGAAGAGCAGAATGATTACACACCAGAACTGGTAAGATAACTTCTCATAATAAACCAGCGAGTCTTAACTCACCTGCAAATGTTCTGGTGCAGCTTCTCCTGCAGTTCTATGAAGCTTTCATATCGCTCCTGATTGAAAGTGATGTTGCGCAGTACAGCAGCTACAGCGTGCGGCCTCACAGATGCCGTCTAGATAAACACGTAATATCATCCAATATCAGCACCGCAACCATTACATTAATTTAAATTATCTCCCTTCATTCCTCACTATGGCTGATGGTTTCTCACTGTACTTGAGCTTTTAAGAAAATCAATATAATTAAACTTCTAAGCTGAAATATGACACTGATATGAACCTCCTCAGTTATGACCAGCCGCTGAGGCTCTCCTCCGTCCGCTGGACTCACACGCTTGTACCGGGGAGCTTCCAACCTACAAACACAACAAAACCATGTGTCATATAAAGACAATAACACTGAATCTGACAACAGAACTACAAACACTGAGTCTTACTTCTCCTTGAAGACCTGCAGACCCCTTACGAGACCCTCCAGACATAGTAGATCATAGCGGTTAGCTGGTACGTCGATCTTGTATAGCACAACATCAGACGCCCCTTCTGCCTTCTCATCTCCCTGTTCACGGCTTAAAATTTCCTTCTCTGATGTCTAGACATTGAGAGACAGACAAAATACTGGATTAATCAGACACACTAACATCTGTTTTGCAAAATAACACACATTTCTGTATTATAAATATATATTTTATTATATAAATTATTTATATATAATGTAATTACTATATATAAATATATATATGTAGAAATATATATTTGTGTCTTTTTAATTTTATATTATATATATAAATTACAAAATACACAAATATATTTCTACACAAATAAACATATATTTACATATATATATATATATATATATATATGTTATATATGTTACATTTCTGTAATAATAATGGCTTGTCACTTTTTCTTATCTGCTCAGTTTGTAAACAAATACATTTTCATATGACTTACGATTTCGTCCAGCTCGAGGCCAAACTCGAAACATAGTTCATCAAATTCCTCATCAGCTAAAATGTGAATAGAAAATAAAACATTATTTAAAAAAAATAATAATAATAAATTTATTATAAAAAACTACTGAAACCATCATGAAATTCTCAGTCGCATTATGATTGCGTCATCAACTGGCTTTCAGTTTGACATCTCAGCTTTTCAAATGAATGAAGAAGAATAAAAACAACATTACAAGACATTGAGCATTACAGTATTCAAGCAGCACCAGACTAGAAAATTACATACATGAAATATGAGACGAAATCTACACTGAATTCGAAAAAAATCTCGAAATAATTTCAATCTGATGCAATCGCTGCGACACACCGGAGAAATGTAATTAAATTCGTTTTGAGTCTCAAAATGAATTCGTTCAGTAATTATGAGTTGGACCAGTAGATTAAGTGATCTATAAAATGTAATTTGTTTTATTTAGATATTCCTCCGTGATTTAAACAGATGCAGACACAATCACCCAATCACACACGCACACTGACCACATTGTCCCTGCTAACAACACACTCGTGAATTTGCTCACTTTATAAAACACATAAATGTTAAACTCGTACTGTATTTTTGTCCCAGAGCTTCAAAGAGCAGATCTCTCTTCACGCTGACTGTCGGCATGGTCGCAGCTGATCACCGGGGTCTGAACGGATCTGGAGGGTCGAGCGTCACAGGAACACTACATTTCAAAATAAAAGCCCACATAGAACAACATGGACAAGCCCTGTATTTAAAAAATAAAAGTCCCAACTGGAAACTTGAAAATTCACGTTGGCATGACATACTAAGCTCCTTGAATTTTTAAGAGATTCTTTAAAATGTTTAATTTGTGTGTTTTATATTACGAACATTTTGGAGGGATATTTATTTATTTACAAAAATCGGAAGAGGGATACTGCTACATAAAATACATAAAATAAAAAAGAGTTCAAATAAAATATTCCTGAAATAAATAAATAAATACGATGTATTGTATATCCTGCATATATGTTTCTATCAATCACTGTCTCTACAGTTATTCTCCGGTCCGCGGTGCGGCGCTCTCAGCCTGAGCGCTCATCACATCTCAACGTTCGCGGAAGGTTGTGTTGAGTTTCTGAGCGTCTATCTCATGCGGCCTCGTCGCGAAAATCTAGTTTACACATGTTTATTCGGGTCCAAGAGAACATTTTCAAAGACATATTGAGTTACTAACACACATGGACATGGAAGCGGTAAACGCCTTTAATGGGGAGGTGAGAAGTCGCGTTTTATTTGAGGTTTACCCTTTAGCATTAGCTGAGCGAGGGCGCTAAGCAACTCCAAAACAATCCGTGTTTAATGTTTGTTTGATGGTCAGTGGTGGATTAATATCGTAGTTTTTTGCAGTTTAATCTTCTAAAGTCAAATAAAACCATGAACATAATATGTGATATGAGTATGAATGAAGTTCGTGTGTTTAGTGACCTTCCACCTGTTCGTGGTGTCAAACTGCAGTTTATTAAAATTAGTTTGAGTGCTCACATTACCATTTTCGTTTATACTGAGATTATATAAGGGATACATCATATTTTAAGTGATTCAATCTAGTTTTGAAATGTTTGTTGTATTATAATTGAATGTGGAGAGAATTACAGTGGCGCCCCCTATAGATTCAGATACCTGATCAACGTTATTGATGATTTAATCATGTGTTACAGTGGTGTTCCTGAGCTCAAAACAGTTGCTGTTTTCATTGATTTTGTTGTGAGGTTAATAGCATGTTGTATTTATTTGGAAGCTTTTGAGATTGATTTGTCCTCTAACTGAGCTAAAAGTTTTGCATGTCATTTGGTACGTTTTGATCTCAGTTCTTTCTTACACTCTAATTCCTTATAAATGTGATTTTTCTGCGCCCTGTTTACTTCCCTATAGATGTCGTCCATGATGGACATGACTCCCCCAATCTCTCGAGCCAAAATGATGTCTGTAACCAAAGCAGGAATCAAAGCTATCAAGGTAAGCCAGGACAGAAATATGGATGTTGTGAGTTTCATGAAAGGTTCTTGATGAAGAATTATTTGATTTATGTTTCACTTATTTTGAGTGATTCTCATCTAGAAATGGAGTTTTACATGCACAATCATATACTGATGATGCTTATAGCAATAGTTTATGCAAAAATTATAAAATGACAGCTGATGAAAACATCACAATAGACTGCAGTACATCAATTAATGTCTTGTTTAAAAAAAAAAAAAAAAAAAATCACCAAGACATTTTTAACTTAACTTGCTTTCTGGCTAAAATATGAGTCCTCTGTCCATAATATTGCTTTCTTTAGTGGAAAAGTTATGTCATGTGAATCAGGAGAGAAATATGCACAGATCAAGTGCCATTCAAGTCAGAGAAGGTTTACAAAATATATTGGTGAAATTTGATGTGAGAGTACAACAGAAAATTGACTTTTTGATTGGAAGAAGCGTTATTATGAATTATGGCTTCATATTTTGGCCAAAATTGACAGTTTAAAGTTAAAATTCCTTAATGATGGGTTTGATTCTTGCAAACAAACAGCTTTTCACTTTACAAGATGTTGATTGATGGACTGGAGTGGTGTGGATTACTTGTGATTATTGTAATGTTTTGATCAGCTGTTTAGACTCTCATTCTGACAGCACCCATTCATTTCATAAGGTAGAATGCGTTAATTAAGTTTATTGTTTTTAATTATTGATGCTGATAGTTGTTTATTGATTTATTTATTTTATCTCCGAATTATTGGTGTTTTGAAATTCATTGTGACCACACTTTAATACACAGCATTTACATTTCTGTTAATGTTTTGTTGAATTTTTCTTTTGTGACTGAGTTTTTGATTTATTTATTTGCTTTGTTAGCTTTACAAGCACGTTGTTCAAATCGTGGAGAAGTTCATCAAGAGGGTATGTAATAAACAATATACAGACATTCTTATACTGATGATTTGCTGTTATGGGAGGGTAAAGATTGAATGTTTATTTTTTTCCATCAGTGTAAACCAGACCTTAAGGTTGCTGGGCTCTATGTGGTCGACTCAATTATCCGACAGTCGCGCCATCAGTTCGGTACGGACAAAGATGTGTTCGGTCCAAGGTTTTTGAAAAACTTCACTGTTACATTTCAGAACCTTTTCCAGTGCCCCGCCGATGACAAGGTACATCTAGAATATACAGGGAAATTACAGGGAGATGTTTTGGTGCTGGTGGATTTTATTGAGGAATTTTGTTTGTTGAAATGTAGGGGAAGATATTGCGTGTGTTAAATCTGTGGCAGAAGAATGACGTGTTTAGCATGGACATCATTCAGCCGCTGTTAGACATGGCCACAGCTCCTGTACTACCAGTTGTGGAGAATGGAATCACAGCTGCCGGTAAATAAACAAAACAAATGAATGTTGATTATGCTTTATTTTTGCTTTTCTTTTGTATCAGGCCTTTAGAGTCAAAGTCTATAAATTTACACTACCTTTCAAATGTTTGGGATTAAGATTTTTTTTCCAAGGGTGCATTTACACTACCAGTCAAAAGGTTTTTTTTGTTTGTTTGTTATTTTTAAATTAGATTTTTAATGTTTTTTTTGTTTTTTATAAAGAAGCTGCCTCTTCTCACAAAGCCAGCATTCTTTTTATCCAAAATACAGCAAAAACGGTAATATTGTAAAATATTTTTACTATTTAAAATAACTGACTAACTATTTTAAAATGTAATTTATTCATTTTGTAATGTAAATTTCCGTTGTTTCATAGCTGAATTTTCAGCAGCATTACTCCAGTCAGTGTCACATGATCCTTCAGAGATCATTCTAATATGCTGATTTGCTGTTCAAGAAACTTTTTTTTTATGATTATCAATATTTAAAACAGTTGAATATTTCAGGATTCTTTGAGTAGAAAGATTCAAAGATCAGCATTTATCTGAAATGAAAAGCTTTTGTAACATTATATACTATACTATTCAAAATATTGGAGTCAGTGTGTGTGTGTATATATATATATATATATATATATATACTTTTATTTTATTTTTTTTGATGATATTAATGATAGAAATTAATACTTTTATTTAGCAAGGATGCTTTAAATTGATTAAAAGTGATGATAAAGACATTTACAATGTTTCAAAAGATTTCTATGTCAGATAAATGCTATTCTATTCATCAAAGAAACCTGAAAAAATTCTTCTCATCTTTTTTAAACAGTAAAAATAATAATGTTTTTTGAGCAGCAAATCAGAATATTAGAATGTTTTGTGCTAACAATTCAGCTTTAAAATCAAAGGAATAAATTACATTTTAAAATACATTTAAATATAAAACAGTTATTTTAAATAGTAAAAATATTTCTGAATTTTACTGACTTTTTTTGTACTTTGGATCAAATAAATGCAGTCTTGGTGAGCAGAAGAGACTTCTTTAAAAAACATAAAAAACTTATAGTCCAAAAACTGTTGAGTGGTAGTGTATTTGAAGAAAAATACAGTAAAAAACTGTAATATTGTGAAATATTGGAATTTAAAATAACTGTTTTCTATTGCAATATATTTAAAAATGTAATTTATTTATGTAATCAAAGTGGAATTTTCAGAAGCATTACTCCAGTCTTCAGTGTCACACGATCCTTAAGAAATCATTTGAATATGCTAATTTGCTGCTCAAAAAGCATTAATTATCAATGTTAAAAACCGTTGTGCTGCTTCATATTTTTCCATCCATTTAATCTATTTTTCAGAGTTTTCTTGAATAAAAATTCAAAAGAACAGCATTCATTGCATTATACATTATAACTGTTTTTGCTGTCAATTTTGATCTATTTAATGCATCTTTGCTAAATTGCGTTTAATTTCTTTTGACAACAACAACAAAATCTTACTGAGCGTAACTTGGTAATAATAGTGCATATACTTCGCCAAATTGTTACTGTTGCCTTTATCATATTCAAACTGTCAGCCTGTTAAACTGCACTTTTATCATTTTTTTTTTGTAGCGCCTCCAGCTGTGCCAATGCCAGTGGCAGTGCCAATCCCAGTGGCAATGGGAGTGCCAGAACCGGCGCCAGTAACGGTACCAGCACCAGCTGTTGCTACGACAGCAACAGCGGCCCCACCCACCCTTCAGAACCCAGTGGCACTTGCTGCAGTCGCCCAGCTCCTCCAGGGCACAGGGGGCATTGAGGTAAAACAACACTTACTGCACTCAAATACGACTTTTTCTTATAACTTGGTTATTCCCAATACGGATTATTAAGCATGATAAATTATTGTAAGAGTACAAAATACTTTTTAAGTAGAAGTATTAAAATTACTGGAACTAAAACTGAAATAAAATTAAAATGTAAATTGCATGTGTGGTCGTTGAAATATGTATATCTTGATTTTTAATCTGATATGTTTGTTTCAGTTACAGCAGCTGATCCAAACTCTCCAGCAGGCTGGAGGGGCGGGGCTTCCTCAGTCCACTACCCCGCCCCCTGAGCAAAAACCATCATTAGCCAAGGTAAACAGTCTGAATGATTCAGTGTGTTTCTTTACAACCATTTTGACATTACCCATACATCCTTATATGTCTAGTTAGGGAACGAATAGAGTGGAGTCTGGAAGATATCAGCCTTATCTCACCAATTATGCTATTTAGAAACCACAGAGTGAACATATTGTTTGGAGTTATTAATTCACTTCCTGTAACACTTTGTTTCTGGTTTGACTCAGTCTCTGCTGGATCGATTTGATTATGATGATGACCCTGAACCTGTGGAGGAAAAGACTGAACCAGCTCCTGCAGCTCCAGTTACCATGTAGGACATAATAAACTCACATCTTTCTGTTCACATATGGTGAAATATCATATTGATTTAATATTGTCATTCTTTACAGAAACCTACCACCAGAATTACAGCAAGCCCTTCAAGCTCATCTTCTAAGCCAAATCGTTAATCAGGTATTTACTCTGACATGCTGAGCTTCTAAGAATAAGGATATGTCAGAGATAATGTATGCAATCAAAGTGTTTCATGATGTCCAGACGCAGATGCAGGGTCAGATGATGTCGCAGGGTCAAGTGGCACCTCAGGAGTTCCCAGCAACTGTTCAACCCCCCCAGATACCAGAAAACCCTCCTCAATTCTTTGATGAAAGTGTCATACAGCCTAGTACAACCCAACAGCTACAACAGGTCTACACCTACACCTTTACCTAATATTAACATCTCTCATAACTCAAAATGTCCTCATTAGTTCAAACAGGGCTCTTATTGCATCTTAAATGGAACACCTTTTAAAGTAATTTTATTTTTTCTCATTTAATTACAATTTTTCTTGATTCTGTTCAATGGTTACATTTTAGTAATCAAAAAGAATATGTGACCCTGAACCACAAAACGCAAGTAGCAAGGGTTTATTTGTAGCAATAGCCAAAAATACATTGTTTTGGTCAAAATGAACCGTTTTTTTAATGCCAAAAATCGTCAGGATATTAAGTAAAGATCATGTTCCATGAAGATATTTTGTATATTTCCTACTGTAAATATATCAACTTAATTTTTGATTAGTAATATGCATTGCTAAGAACTTCATTTGGACAACTTTAAAGGCGATTATCTCAGTATTTATTTTTTTTTCACTGATTCCAGACATTCAAATAGTTGTATCTCAGCCAAATATTGTCCCATTTTAACAAACCATACATCAATGGAAAGTTTATTTATTCAGCTATAAATTGTATAAATCAATTTCAAACTTGACCCTTATGACTGGTTTTGTGGTCCAGGGTCACACATGCAATTCACACACATGTAATGCATATAAAAAGTTCTTTAAGTGACAATTTCTTCATTACACTGAAACTTTTTGATGAGTGTCACATGTGCTTTAGTATGTGTAATAGACAAAACTCCTCATGCAAACTCCCTTCACTCAGATTTCATATTTGAATAACCGTTTTTAGTGTTTTAATATTATATTCATAGACACTAGTCCATGTTTTTACATCCAAAATTTGGCATTCTGTGTTATACAGTATTTTTTTTTGTTTTTCGTGATTCTGTAAACATATGCCGCATCACAGAAATCATAGAGACATACTTGCATGCTAAAATGATTTGTTCTTAACTTTCTGAATTTCTAACTTTTTTTGACTCATCATTTCAGGCTTCAGCTGAGACTGAACGCCCAGTGCATGATGGAAGAGATAGAAGACACGGCAGACGGACGAGATCAAGGTATGTTGAATGAGTGTGCTTGAACTTAAAGGGCCAGATTTACTGAACAGGGCAAATTAGTGTTAGAGCGCAATTCCATAAAAGTGCAAATTCTGCAGGTGATTTACTGACAAGGTGCACATTAAAGAATACAGACGCAGCATCTTATTTCCATAATGACCAAGAGCAGCGCAAATTAGTGCCTGCTTTAAGACATGCTTATTTTGGATGTTAAATAATGCTGCAAATTACAGTGAGTGGATGCGCAAGTCGTAGTAAATTGCATTGCCTGATTTAAATCAGTGCGTGTCTTTAGTAAATCCTGACAGTAGTTTTTTTTTTTTTTTTGATGTCAAATGAGGGTTTGCGCTAACGCAAGCTAATAGTAAATCTTGCCCAAAGCCTATTCAAATGTTATGTCTCTCCAGGTCTCCACGAAGACGATCATCATCACGCTCACGAAGATCACGGTCCGGTTCACGTTCCCACCGAGAGCGGTCGAGGTATCACCGCACACGCTCACGATCCAGAGAGCGTCGAGGCCGTTCCCCACGAGCGCGATCAGAGGAGAGGAGAGACAGGGAAAAAGAGCGAGAGCGGCGGCAGAAAGGACTTCCACCCATCAAGAAAGAAACTCTAAATGGTGAGAACACCATCTTATCTTATGTAATTGTGTCTTACTACAGTGAAATCTTAATACAGTTTTTGTAAACGTGAAATAGAATGTATATATCATGAATTTTAGGTGTCAGCTTATTGTGTTATTGTTCTGATATGCTGTTCAGGAGTGTTTTTGTTGATCGTTATAGTGTGCAGTACTACATTATGGATTGGACAGCTGGACAAAAAGACTCAGCAGCAGGACATCATGAGTCTAATGGAGGAGTTCGGACAGATCGAGTCCATCAATGTGAGTATAGATCAATTACATCAATGTAAAATCCTTTTCTTTTTTTGTATTATTTAGCAAAGTTGCATTAAATTGATCCAAAGTAACTGTAAAGACATCTTTAATGTTACAAAAGATATATTTTTCAAATAAAAGCTGTTCTATTTTTAAATAAATGTTCTATTCATCAGAGTCCTGAAAGAGAATGTATCACAAAAATATAAAGCAGTTATGTAAGTTATATGACATAAAACTGTTTTCAGGATTTATAAAGAAATGTTTCTTGAGCAGCAGGTCAGCATATTAGAATGATTTCTGATGGATCATGTGACACTGAAGACTAGAGTAGTCATGCTAAAAAATTCAGCTTTGATCACATGAATAAATTACGTTTTACTATATATTTCAATAGTAAACACTTATTTTAAATTGTAATAATATTTTACAATATTACTGTTTATCAAATAAATGCAGCCTTGGTGAGCATAAGAGACTTCTTTCAAAAACATAAAAAAATTATACCGACTCTAAACATTTGAATGGTTATTTATAGAGCGTTATAGGCATAATATGTAAATAAGGCAATTCCAGAATGCATTGGATTTTTGTGTATCGTTTTGTTCGCTTAGCTACATGTTAATGTTAAACTCTGCATGTGAAGCTCAGATAGGTTCTTATAAGCAGGGGTACACATAAGTGGGACGCAGGTGCGCATGTGCGACCAAAATAAAAAATGTGCTGTTTAAATAAATTCAAAGTGCTCATTTGCATACCATGACAGCTGTTAATGCAGAATTACCATTTTAGCTCGACAAGTTGTAATACTGTATAAGATTGCTATTCGAACTGAATGCACAAATCTAGGCTATCTGCTGCCATTTTCAAAGCACAATGCAGAACTGTGACATTTCATTTACTGAGACGCTTGCGCTCTTCAATCGGCAGCACCTATAATTGCTTGCTGGCAGGGTTGCCAGGTTTTCACAACTAAACCCACCTAATTGCTACTCAAAATTAGCCCAATCGCATTTCGTCAGGGCTCTTCCATTAAAAAAAAAAAACACGTCCTGGGGTGATAAAATATACATTGCTAGTGGGGCTCCCCATTGTCAAATTCTCATTAAAAGGGGATAAATGTCATGTTATTGGGATCACTTTAACCCACCGACATGAAAAAACAACTCGTGGCAACTCTGCAAAATAAAAGCTTGCTGATTTTTTTTTTTTTTAAAGTTTACTTTGAAATAATTGTATGTTTATTTAGTACTCCTTTCTTAAAATATAATAGTATTATCACACTTTTAAAATATTTATATTTTTTTAAATAGTTATATTTAATAGGTCACATTATTTGAAGTGTGAGGACTAAACTAAATCTCCAGGTGCTCTTATGAGAACCTGGATGAAATACTTGCACCGCTGCTTATAAGATTCAGTTTCAGTTAGGATGCAGCTACCTATGTAGACAGCAAGATTGCTTCCTAGATTTTGGAACAGATCCTGTAAGTAAAGCCTGCTGGTAAAAATTTGCATCTTCTCTGCAATGGAAATTTGGCTCTTAAATGTGAAACCACAATGATCTATTAGAATGAATCCCCTTGCATTTTTTTTTTTTGCATGTTTACTTCTTAACTCAGGTTAAATTGCTTTTAATTAAATGTACATTTCTGTGTAGATGATTCCTCCCAGAGGATGTGCCTACATTGTCATGGTGCACAGACAAGATGCCTACACAGCTCTGAACAAACTCAGCAGAGGGGCTGTTAAAGTCAACCAGAAAACTATTAAGGTACCGTAACCAACCATTTCTTCCTGTCTGCAGTATTTTGGGGTTACGATACCTAGTCAAAGTTATTATTGCTTGTATGACTCTCTTGAATACATTTAGCATAGGCTTTTATTAAAGAAACAGCAATATTGGTAGTGTACAATGCCAGGTTTATTAGAAAGCTGGATTAGGAGATAATGTTAAATTCTGAATATTTGATTCTGAATGGTTTTAATATATTTATATTACATAGTACTAAATAACTGCTAGTTTTATATCACTCTCTACTGTTTCTTCTCATGTAATTATTTTAATGGGTAAGTAAGAAGTTAATTTCGATAATCATTGGTTTTATCATTTTATTTCTGTGAATACACTTCTAGTTTCTAGCTAGACACATCTATTCTTTAAGCGGTCATAATGTGTTGTGTTTGCTGTTGGAAGACTTGCTTTGCTCCAGATTTCATTACTTTGTTCCAGATCTGATGTTTGCATGTGTAGTAGCTTGTTTTAAATCTATGTGTGGGCAGTTGTTTGACTTATTGTCCTTGATCAGATCGCATGGGCGTTGAATAAGGGCATAAAGACGGACTTGAAGAAGTATTGGGACGTGGAGCGGGGCGTCACATATATTCCATGGGAAAAAGTGAAACCTGATGATATTCGAAGTCTTCAGGAAGGAGGCATGCTTGATGCTGAAACACTCAAACCAGGTAAACACCCACATATGGCATTTCTTTAGCTTCTAATTCGTATTTTAAGTAATTTCAAAGGACGTAACGTGAATATATATGACATTTGTTTTTAAAACAGTTTTTTAATTTGATCTTTAGAGTGGAAAAGTGTTGTGGTCAAGCCGGCTGTGCCAATAACAGAAGGACCTGAAGGAAAACAGGAAGATGGAGCTGCACTACCAGCGGTATCACAGGTAAAATACGAGGGGTTTCCTACAAAACTCCTCAAGGGTGTTCAGTGTCTCGGTCAAATTTTCTGCTCTCGTTTCGTCTCGTCTTCGGCATATGGGAGGCAAACAATGTTTCTGTGTTCTTTGCTTTGCACTGACCGTTTACTGGTGCATGGTTGCCATCATTTCTGGCAAATGAAGAGCCATAGAGCACAAAATAAAACAAGGTTAGTGTCATGACTGTCTAGTTTTCTTTCCGTGCTTCAGTGGCATCGCTTTCAATTTGTGATTTCACAACACGGTCACTGCTGTTCTAAAGAAGAGCTTATTTTGCATAAATGTGTGTCTGTATTAAGCCAGTCCATGACGGTTGACATGCACACAGTCTCAAAAGGCTCTTCTAAATCTGTTGTATGTGTTTTAGATGGACTCGGTTGCTTTTTAAAAAACGTTTTATGATTGCTGCTCAAATGAACAGTTCGCCAGGAAATGAAATTTTGGCTCAGGCCATCCAAGATGTAGATTAGTTTGTTTCTTCATCAGATTTGGAGAAATGTAGCTTTATGTCAGTTGCTCACCAATGGATCCTTTGCAGTGAATGGGTGCCGTTAGAATGAGTGTCCAAACAGCTGGTTAAGTGAAAAGCTGCGTGTTTGTAAGAAACAAATCAGCTGTTAGCTGTCTCATTCCGACGGCACCCATTCACTGCAGAGGATCCATCGGTGAGCAAGTGATGTAATGCTACATTTCTCCAAATCTGTTTCCAGGAAGAAACAAACTCATCTTCATCTTTCATCTTTCATTTTTGGGTTAATTTTTTCTTTAAAGATGCACAGATGCAAATAGCTATACTTGAGATCAAAAACTCAATTTTTAGTAAATGTAATTTGCCAGCTTCAGATTTGACCCAAATTTGACTATTTGTGAAACAAGAACAGCGTCGGCGAGCAATGCAGTACCACAAGCTCTAAACGGAAATAACATTCGGAAACCCAAAGAGACCATGCAATATTAATTGTCTTGTTTTCTCCATCACAACTTAAGTTTCTTATGATCTTGACACAAAAACAAGTTTTCCTGACAAGAAGTATTAAATGTAATGGTATTGCGCTGCCTCCAGATAATTTACCAACATTAAACGGCTGTCATTCTTATATAATTAGCCCTAAATAGTATGATTTCTATTGTTTAGTTACTGTATAAAATGGAACACACACAGCGAGAGTGCCTTATAAATAAATAAAGTTTATTAGATGGATTTAAATGATCTATTTCAAAGAGAAGACGTGCTGTGAACACAACACGGGTTGTTGTTTCTCTTCAGATGGCTGAAGTGAAATGAACAGTTTACTGCTCTGTGTTCTGTCTACAAATGACACTTCACATACATGCACTCCATAACATACTGAAGCTCATAAAGTGGGCCAGGAACCAAAGGTTTAGGTATCACTTTTAGAGGGAAACCACAATTTTGGTGCATCACTGGCTGATTTAGGCAGAAGGCGGAAGAACAGTTGCTGGGAAAACGCAAAAGAGGACAACAGGTGGGTTCAGGAAATGCAAGGAAAATCAAATATAGGTCATGAGTCAGCTTAATATGATACCACATGAGTTTTATTTATTGCTATTAAAATGTTCGTTTACGTTAGGTTAAGATGTTTGCGCATCAAGTGTTTAGAATATTATTTTAATGGTAAAAGAACAATCTAGCTTTACTAAAATGTACATGGCAAAATACTTCTACGCTAAAGATACCTCATACGTTTTTAGGTGTGAAATATTTAAAGCTGTAATTAGTTCTAATGAGTGCATTAGCAAACAAAAACATCTCTAAGAAAGGTACAACTTAAACTTTTTTCAGTTATCTGCATTTTGAGGAAACTAAGAAAACGAGATGGAAAATGTACACCTTTGAAAAAGGTATAACTTTAAAATGATAATCTGTAGTAATATTGGAAGCTTGTACTCATTGAGCCTAATGAAGATCTCCATTATTGGTAAAAGTTGGACTGAGTTTGTAGGTTTGGTTTTGAAGTTGTTCACTTCCAGAACAAAAATGTACAGATAATTAACTCATCCCCTTGTCATCCAAGATGTTCATGTCTGTCTGTCTTCAGTTGTAAAGAAATTGTTTTTTGAGGAAAACATTTCAGGAATGTTCCCCATATAGTGGACTTCTATAGTGCCTGTGAGTTTGAACTTCCAAAATGCAGTTTCAAAGGGTTCTAAACAATCCCTGCTGAGGAAGAAGGGTCTTATCTAGTGAAACGATCTGTTAATTTCTAAAAAAAAATAATAATAAATTATTACAATTTATATACTTCTTAATCTTAAATGCTCGTCTTGTCTAGCTCTGCGTGGACGGTGTATTCCGGTTCAAGACAGTTAGGGTTTGTTGAAAAACTCCCATCTCATTTTCTCCTCCAACTTTAAAATTGTCCTACATCACTGCAGAAATGCCGACCCAGTGTTTAAAGTGAACATGGAAAGGAGATCAACCAGCTATTACCCAAAAGGTAAAATAGGGGTGGAGGATGATTTTGAAGTTGTAGGAGAAAATGAGATGGGAGTTTTCAACATACCCTAACTGTCTTGAACCATATTGTAGTTATTTTTTGCTTAATTTAGTGCTCTTTTTGTTCTCTTGCCTCTTGTTAACTCCTGATCTACTGTGACCAGATCAATCCACGAGTTGTCTAACAGGTTCAGTGATTTGCAAACTGATTGTTGAATTATTGACTGAGTTATTGAACCAACAAGAATTAATTTGAATATTTGCTAGTCCTGGACAGAGAAATTGAGCAAAATTAAAAATACAATAACTATAAATAACATCTTAATCAGTGACTTCTTATGGCAAGACCGTTTCATTTGCATTAATAAAACTGTAGATTTTGGTTTATGTACGTGCTGCTGAGGAGATATCTGGCTTTGTGCATAAGGAAGAATTCATTTTGAGAGAACCTGTAGAAAACCCCATGGGAAGCATGCCAACATATAACGTTGCACTTCAGGTGTCCCGGGTTCGAGTCACAAGTTGCAGACCTTTCCTGATGCCATCCCCTTCTCTCTCTCCCACTTCATTTCCTGTCAATACTTAGTTGCCCTATCACAATAAAAGCCAAAAATATATCTTGAAGCAAAAAGCAGAATAGACCTAAACTGACCAGTGCATGAAAAACACAAAAGTGTCTTTCCTTAATCAATAGCCTTCAGTATTGAAAAGCCACGGGATCGCAGACTGATGCTGTACCACCTTGATACTGAGAAGTGATAACAATGCTGCTGCCCAAAAGTTACCTAACGGTTTTTCACTGATTACCTCAGTCAGGTTGATGATATTAAATGCTTGTTTTCTACAGACATTATGCTCTTAGTTTAAAAATGCATGGGTTAGTGAAAATAAACCTTTGTTCAAGTCACATTCTTAAAAATAAAGGTTCTTAGGTGTCATCTATAGTTCCTTGAAGAAACTTTAACATCCTTGGAACTTTTCCATCGCACACAATATAATGGAAAAATGTTCTTCACACGAAGTTTTAAGGGAACCAAAAGTGGCTCTTTTATGACGTTGCTGGGAAAACACCTGTTTGGAACCTTTATTTTTAAGATGGTGAGACGATTTAAAAAAAAAAAAAAAAAAACACCTTTGCTTTTAAGTCACACAGCATCACAGTTTTTTCTGTCTGGCTTATTCAGTATCGGCTGGCATACTAAATGTGTAGTTGGTTCTTCACATAACCTAATGCCCAGAAACTCGTTGAACAGCCCAGCAGTGCTTTGTTCAAACTAACGACGGTGCGTTGAAATGACACGTGGGTGAATGCTTTTTTAGAGCTCTTCTGCTGCTTTTGAATGGAATGAAATCATCAGTATTCTCCAGTGGACTCACAAAGGTGATGCTGGATTTTGGATATTCGTCTGCTTTGCGGTTCTATGAAGAACTCCGGTGCTGGGAAGGTAAACGGTCATTAATTTCAGGACGGTAGTTATTAGTTGAACCTAAACTTCACTCAGCCACATACACACGGAAAGGTAACGGCTTAACACCAGGATGAATGAAGTTTCACAGTTCTAATCTAGTTTAGTAATTTTTTGCTTAAATGGCAACGCAATGCTTGCATTGCAAAACTTTTAAACAACATTTTCGTTGTTCAGGATTCAAATCTTGAGTATGAAATGCGCACACCTCGTTTTCGAAACGGCAGCAGTGACATGCGTAGATTGGAGAGGTGGAGCGTTGTCTCTACCGATCTACCACAGCGATGGCCTTGTGTACCTCTGGATTGAGTCTTTCATGAAACGGCATCACCAAATGGTGATTGGTTGGAATCTGCTGGAATCATTTTGGTCGGGCGACCAGGATGTGTGATATTCTGGAGCGTCTGCTCTCTTTCCTCGAAGGAACCAGAGATTTGGTAAGGTGAAATTCTCTTTTGTTTGACTTTGGTCCAGCCACGGTTTTAGGCCACGCGTTAATGGCCTATTGTTGCGTTTTTCGTACTCTACATAAACATGAATTTCAGCTGATATTTTCAACATGACAAAACATTTTTTGTGCCAATGTATGCACAGTTTAGTCTTGACACTAAGTATGAAATTAGCTTCTGCTGAAGCAGCAAGTGTTAACTTAATAGTGAAAACAACAGTTCTTTACTGGCATCAGTGGTTCCATGAAGAACCTTTAACATCAGTGGAACCTTTACATTCCACAAAAGGTTCTGTAGAACCTTTAGGTTCTTAAGATTATTAAAATGATCTTCAAAAAAAAAAAAAAGGTTCATGGTGAAGCAAAAATGGTTCTTTTGTGGCGTCACTGCAAAATTACACTTTATGTAGGTTTAGGGTGCTGTTATATTTTGTAGTATGTGAACCAGTAAGTAATATGCTTTGATTAACCTTGGCATGTTTTATTATCTTCAAATATGTTGCCTTTCACAGCCCAATTGAATTACGATTCGAGAAAAAGATGGTTGGTCACAATTGACATTGGATTGATTGTATACTGCACGTTGACAAATTTAGCATGACAGCTAGGTATTATATTCATATAGGAAATCTGCACAGTGTGCATCCTCCAAATCTGATCACAGTTAAATAACTTGGTTTCAATAAAGAAGTCATAGGGCCTTTCAATGCATAGATTTTTAAACCATGGGCAAAAATGCATCCAAGTAGATATTTGATACTACAAAACATTTTTATGCCCTTAACACAATCTAATTTAAAAGCGGATTCATTGTGTTCTACTTGATTCTTCTGTTCTATTCTGTTCTATTCTGTGTCCCCAAAAAGGATCTTTCACACTGAATTTCTGAATTTTATTCTATCAGATGTAAAATATCAAACATAATGTCATCTGTACATACATTATGCTGGAGCTTTTCTTACTTTTCTGAGCTGCCACCTTGATTGTTTTTTAATCAACTGGTCTGGCCTTTTTTTTTTATTTTTTTTAATTTTTTTTTTTTTCCTGTGGATCAGTGAAGTCAGTGCTCACTGCAGTTATCCATGTGTCCTTGCAGAATCATCACTGTGCGCCTTTTTTTTTTTTTTTTCTTGCTTCATACATTGAGAAAAACAGTCGAGGTAGCATTTACCTTAAAATAAATTTAATAATAAACTCATAAATTGTTTATTATTAAAAAAAAACATGACATTTTGTTATATGATGGAAATAATTTCTATAATTTCTGCACATTTGTGGCCACTTTATCTTCTACAAGCGAAATGCTGTTTTTCACGCACGTGATACAGTGAAAAACAGAGGAGGACTGCATCTTAATTAATGCATCTTTGTAATTGTGACTTAACCTGATAATACTATTTCAATTGATTGTCAGGTTCATGCATTTTTTATAAAGCACAACATCAGTAGTAAGATGGAAAGACACCCCACCTAATAAATACTTAACGGAAATAAACAACCTTAGTTCTTTAGTCTAATTGTGTTTATGATTGCATAGCAACATCACTTTATTATTAATGTATTATTATTGAATATTAATTTGGGCTAAATTAATATTGAATTCAGTATTAATGTTGAATATGCTGATACAGGAGTTTACAATAGCTTCAAACATATCCTTTTAGTATATAAAATCTGAATTTGTTAATCTAATCCAGTGTCTGTTTTGGTGTTTTTTGGAGCACTTTTAATGTCTTAGGTCCACCATTAGATATTGTAATCCAAAACCTTTACAGCCATTTCATCTGTAAATAATCTTTTCTCTGCTCTGGAGGAAACAGCAGTCACAAAATGAAAATCATTCATTTTCTAACATCTGCTATGGCTCGCTTGTTCCTCATTTGCTTCTAAATGACTGCAGTTCATCAGCCCTGATGTCTCCACATGTGCAGGGCTGTTTTCCTGTTGTAGTGTGAAGATACTGTCAGTGAAATCTGTCTGTGTTTAGGACAGAGCTGTATGCTATTAAACTAACATGAACTGACTGATAGTGAACCATTTGATTTGCCCAGGACCACCTATCCTGTTTAGACATTAAAATATGACTTTTGTTCTCTTCTAGCAGTTTAGTCCCAGGATTTTTTTTTTTTTACTTAATACTCATTGCAAATTGATATCATACTCAGCTCAATCCAGGGATTGTGAGTCTACAGCAGGCTCCCCTACAGGAGATCAGACTCTTAAACTTTAATGGCAAACTACATGATATCTTAACTGTTCACATACTGGTATGCTTAAGTTTTATAGATGTATATTAAAATAACTTGGAAGCTTTTTCCCTTATTACTAGCATCATGTCTTTGTATGACAGTAATATGCTTAACGGTTTTCTTGTCATTATCCGAACTGGAAAGCTGACTTATTTGTGTTTCTGTTGCTTTTTTTTCTTCTGTTTTGGCACATCAAATAGTGTATTTCTTTTTTTTATTCTTATTATTTGAATATATTGAAAATTTATTTGAATGCATGCCTAACTCTTGCTTATTTGATTATTAAATATTAACTCTATTACTTAAGTAATGTTAATATATTTAAATACAATATTATAGTGTATGTTATGTAAGCAATGCTTAACTGTTTAATTTATATGTATCAACAAAGCGAATACCAATTTTCTTTTTAAAGAATATTTTTTTAATACATATTTTAATACATTCCCCAAGAGCTAATGAATTCAATTTCACTCAATAGCAATTCTAAAATTCTTAGTTAATGAACTGCACAAATTCATGGGGCGGTTTCATTTTCAGTTTTTTCGTAATAATGCGTAATTCAGTGTTTGTTTGTTTTGTTTTTTGTTTTTTTATAAATATGTGGACATAAAGAGCCTGATGGTTCAGGTTGAAGGTACAGTCTCAAGAAGGTCTGATCCAGGACCTGAAGAGTTACTGAGTTCTCAAGCCAGCATCAGGAAGGCGCTGTGTGAGCGCTGATGTAAGTGCTGAGGATGCTGATTCTCCTGAGAAACACTCATTGTGCACTAAGTCTAAGTACTATCAGTCTTAAACTCTTAATACTCTGCAGACTTTAAAAAAAAAAAAAGCATTAGTAGTGTCTAAAACTTTTGTCCTGTTTGATAAGTGAGCAGGAACAAGCATGCCAGACATAGAGAGATGTTATTTAGGTTTCTCTTTTTGATTCAATGTTCCCTCTGAGTACTGGGACACTGAGCCAACACAAAAGTCTGAATACGGTTGTTAAGGCAGCAATATGCTACACAACTTGCAAACAATAGGCAATATACACTTACTGACGTTACAGAGGAATAACTGGACATCTAATGACTACACAACTGAGGCTCTAACACTTTCACGACAAACTCGTTGCTAGGAGATGCATGAAAATGTTAAAAACATTCTAAAAATGTTCTAAATATGGCTCAAAATATCACACGTTTGATCTCCAATGACTGAATAGAAAGAGTTTGTCCCCATCATACGCCAAAGTGATTTCTTTTAAAATCTGTCAACTCTTGAGTTCTCAACATGTGCAGATTTGCTCTAACTTGCAGCAACTAGCGTTGACTCGTGTAGACTTAAACAGGTGTGCGCTGTAAAAAAATAAATCTGTAAAATAACACTGGTAGCTCATTACACACAACATTATGCAATTTTATGGACGTTTCTGTTAAAGGAGAAGTCCACTTCCAAAACAAAGATTCACATATAATGTACTCACCCCCTTGTCAGCCAAGATGTTCATGTCTTTCTTTCTTTAGTCGTAAACCAATTGTTTTTTGAGGAAAACATTCAGCATTTTTCTTCACATAATGGCCTGATATGGTGCCCCGATTTTGAATTTCCAAAATGCAGTTTGAATGCGGCTTCAAAGGATCCCAAATGTGGTTGTAAACATTCCCAGCCAAGGAATAAGGATCTTATCTAGCATAACGATCAGTTATTTTCATTTAAAAAAATATATAATTTAAATACTTTTTATTCTCAAACGCTCGTATTGTCTTACTCTCGTTAAACTCTGTGTATTCTGGCTCAAGACAGTTAGGCTATGTCGAAAAACTCCAATCGTATTTTCTCCCTCAACTTCAAAAATCATTTCAAAATCATACATCGCTGCAAAAGTGCCGACTTTGCAAAGTGAACATGCAAAGAAGATCAAACACCCTTAACAAAAAAGGTAAAACAGTGATATAGGGCGATTTTTAAGTTCAGGGAGAACATGAGATGGAAGTTTTTCAACATACCCTAACTGTCATGAACCGGAAAAAAACAGTCCAGGCAGAGTAAGACAAGACAAGCGTTTGGCATTAAACAGTGTATAAATTGTGTTATTTTTATGAAAATAATTGTTTGTTACGCTACACAAGATCCTTCTTTCTCGGCTGGGATCGTTTACAACTGCATTTGGGATCGTGTGAAGCTGCATTTAAACTGCATTTTGGAAGTTCAAAATCGCCATATCAGTCCATTATATGGAGAAAAATGCTGATTTTTTTTTTTCCTCAAAAAACAATTTCTTTACGACTGAAGAAAGAAAGGGATGAACATCTTGGATAACAAGGGGGTGAGTACATTATATGTGGATCTTTGTTTTGGAAGTGACTGCTCTAGACTTTTGCACAAAAATCTGTACAAAAGTTGTGTATTGAGATGACAAGAAGAATGTTGATATGTTTTTAAATTCTGAATCATAACAGAAAAAAAGGTACAGTTTAGTCACTGGGGTCTTACCTTAATATACAAAAGCAAAAAGGTACAAATATGTACTTTCAAAGTACTAAAATGTACCTTTAAGGCACTAATATGTAACAGTGTACCAGTCAAAATGAAGAAAAAAGTAGTATTGTGCCACTGTTTGTATTATAACCTAACAATAAACATTATTATTACGTATTAATCAGTCAATGTGCATTTCTACAAATACTGTATAATAATTTTCAAGTTATAAATTAACATTAGCTACCGTATTATATATGAACAATGTTATTTTTAATAATTGAACAAACCTAAATTTATAAATGTATTATGGGACCTAATTCACGTTTGCAAACTGAACCTTAAGTGTTGTTACTGTATTTTTAAATGACATTTCAAATGTGCTCATGTATGAAGTCATTTAATTTAATGTGATTTGTGAATTAGTAAAGTTTAATGTAATGTGAATATGAAATAATTCTAAAATAGTATATAATTACCTGAACACTGATTTAAATTGCACAAAGTAAAGTATATTGCTAAGTACTGCTATTTAGAAAATATTGCATTAATCTCTTCTTTACTGAGTCTGTTAAAGGTGGGAGTCTTGAAAGTATATTTGTAAGACTTTATGACCATTACAAGCAATACAAACAATATGCAAAACATGCCACTAGATGTCCTCATTCTGCATCCACATTATACATATTTGTGAGGACTGTGCCTCTAGGCTAGAGGTGCAACTCAGTCCTGGAGGGCTGGTGCCCTGCACAGTTTAGCTCCATGTTGCCTCAGCACACCTGCTAGGAAGTTTCTAGTATATCTAGTAAGAGCTTGATTTGCTGGTTCAGGTTTGTTTAATTGGGGTTGGAGCTAAACTCTGCAGGCCCTCCTACAGAAATATAAAAATGGTTGCTAATAAAATGAATTTATATAAAAAGTTCCTTCTAGATTCTTTCCGTTGCAATCTTAGTCTCAAGTCTCGACTTTTATTATCCACCTTATTCTTCAATGCATAAGCAACCTATGGGATTTCGGAATGGAATTAAAGGAGGATTATATATTTTTTTGGTTTGTTGTTTTCTTGTGGCATCTAATAGAGCTTTTGGACATGGAAATAGGAAAATACTGAGAAGAATAACAACGTGCAGGAACTGTTAAAACAGTTTGCGCTACAAAGCATGCTCCCAGTTATTAAAATAATATGGTAAGACACTCCAATTTGCAATATCAAGCAAAACTAACGGTTTGTACAGGCTAAAAGTTGTTGGACACGGATGAGACCGGAAGCCAGACCCATAAAGTTTACAGTCTTACAGCAAAAATAAGGTGGATAGTCTGTATATTATGAGTTATATAAGTATATTATCTGAATAAGAGTGTGAAGTAACTGTGTTTATAACTATTTGGATGGACAGAGAGAAATTATTACATTAATGCACACATTGTGCTGTTATTTTAAAACATTTTATTTAAATACTTCAGATTTAATGCTAAGTTATTTTGCCAGTCTATTATTGTGATGATATTTGAGATAACACCTGCACCAAAATAAAATAAAATAAAATAAAAAAAAAGTGAACTAGCCAGGTGCCTTGAATACTACACAGAGCATCCATTACACACTTGCCAGGTTTGTAAATGGTTACGGACAGTGTTGGGGAGTAACTAGTTACATGTAACGGAATTACGTAATTTAATTACAAAATAAATGTAATTGTAATTAGTTACAGTTACTGAGAAAAA
>JAHKKF010515459.1:0-18896 GCA_019740295.1 Labeo calbasu
AAAAAATGTTTTCTATATTTTCTTATTAAATACAACATAGAAAGCTGGTATCGTGCAATAAATTATTTTTACCTTTACAAACAATATTTTCCAGAGTAATTTTCAATGTTCATTTTTTTTTTTTTTTTTTTTTTTTTTTACAGTGTACTGCATGTGCCCTTGGATATGTATGTGCGTTAAAGACCGGTAATGAGAAAAAGAGAATGAGACAGGAAAAGAAGAGGTCACATAAAACGTTTTTAAAACCATCCTCACTATGAGAGTACAGCGATTCACCTTGAAGAGCGCTTGAAACAAGAGAACGTTCCTGTTTCCTCCCTTTCTCACACCATGGCCTAGTTTTTCATAAGGTCTTATGAGTCCTGACACTTCATTAGCAGCACTCAGCTCGAGTTTTGTCCACACGGTCAAGGTCAAGACACGTCTACTAAGTCATAGTCGAGCCGCCCCTTCCAGGAGCTTTTTTCGCCTCTTTTCTTCTTACTTTCCGCAGCGCGTTTCAGTCTTTTGGCCAAAGAAGCACTGAGTTATTAAACTGAAGGTAAAAGGTGCTCGTGGCTGTTACTCGGCTCCGCTTTTCTTCTAAATAACCCTCTCACTATTACCTTTCTTCTAATCTTGTGAAATGTCCGGATCATTTGAATCACCTGCTTTCTAAAGCTGCTTTTCTTATTGCCGGTTATGTCATTAGCGCAGTAACTAGAGTCACTAAAAGAGTCCTAGAATGTAATTTACATGCTTTGTGCCACGATAAAGTTTCACAGAAGCAGAGAAAGAGCACTAATTAAGTTAGTCTGGGTACATAGGCAGGTGTCAGTGACACATTCAGAGCAGTGGAGCCATCGAATGCCGGGATCCATAGCCAGAAATCCGATTCAATATGCTATTTCATCTGGGCGTGAGGTATTTGAGAAAGCGAGAGATGCATTTAAAGTCTGAAAAAACTGTAAATATTCTTTAATGTAAAAATGTGCGAGTGGGGACCTCGGCGCTCAGGGAAATCTTGTTCACATCAATATCGATGAGATGAAGACTGTCTACTGGAAGAACTCAGAACTCTATGGCTCAGTCAATGCATTCTAATATGAAACATTTCAAATCGCTTTATGCCAATGTGACCTGACTAACAGGATTGGTTAGCGCACTGCAGAGAATAGACAGAGGAATGGAAGATAAAAGAGGAAAAAGTTGGACAGAAAGAGAATAGAAAAAGTTTTAGATAGGGGTTATTAAAGGACAATCTTCTTATATGCTCATAAAACCAATTCGCTCTGAAAGGTTCTGGCACATATTCACTAAAAAGAAATCTATCCACTTTCACAGCCGAAGCCCACACGGAAGTGTTTTCCTTAAACAACTCTGAACTTCCTGTGCGTTTATGCTGTAAATACGCTGTAAACAGGGTTTTAACAGCAGCGCTGTCTCTCTCTCACTTTCCCCGTGTTGTTCTGAAGTTTAATTGGAGTTGATGTGTGGCTCCAAGGCCTCGACTTTCCTGCTTTTGCACTAATTCTGTTCAGTTAAACTCAGGGGGTGAGTGAGAGAGAGGGAAGGAGAGAGAGAATAATAGACTAAGGCAGCTGTAAGGGTTTTATTCCATACAAGTGTCAGTACTGGTTGTGTGCTGGGAGCCAGGGGCTGACAGGGGCCTGACCATAAATTAGCCAGTAATCAAGCCTGAGCCACCTGGAC
The DNA here is from genome assembly GCA_019740295.1 of Labeo calbasu. NCBI lineage: Eukaryota > Metazoa > Chordata > Actinopteri > Cypriniformes > Cyprinidae > Labeo > Labeo calbasu. The sequence goes on from JAHKKF010515459.1 coordinate 1,693, forward strand.
ATCAGTGTGTGTGTGTGTGTGTGGCCAGGACTAGCCCCCTCTGGGATGCTGGGCATTATGGCCTTGAGTGAGCGTTGAACGCTGCCGAATTATCTTTCAGACAATAAATCACATTCCGTGACATGCCGGCACTCACCATTCAGAGCACACAGCTTCTAAATATATTCTATGCTCTCTTTTCCGTTCTGTCTTTTATTTTTCCTTAAATCTGCTTCTTTTACCTTCTCTAGTCGATTTGGACATGCCCAAATATAAACAGTAGTGGGTACTGCACTCAAATACACAAAAAAAGACTTTTAAACAAATTCATAACAATTATTTTGGTAGCACTTTACAATAAAGTGTCATTTGTTAACATTAGTTAATGTATTAACTAACATGAATGAACAATGAACAATACATTTATTACACTATTTATTAATCTTTGTTAATGTTACTTAATAAAAATAGTCTTTGCTTGTTCATGTTAGTTCACAGTGCATTAACTAATGTTAAACACAACTTGTGATTTTAATAATGCATTAGTAAATGCTGAAATTAACTAAGATTGATAAATGCTGTAGAATAGGGGTGTAACGGTATGTATTCATACTGAAAATTTTCAGTACGGGTCTTTCGGTTTGGTGCGCATACAGAATTTATTTCCAGGAAATATCACAAAATATTAGACTATATACTCAATATATTTCACTTTACCTGTTAGTGATGTTTTACTTATTTAATGTATGTTTTAATATTTTATGAAATAAGTTATGACAGCCACTGTGTAAATGAATATATTTCAACAAAAATAAAATTTGTATAATTTATAAGTTAATTTAAACAGTGCATTAAGTGAAAATTACATTTTACAATTTTTTTTTTTTTTTTCAAAACTGAGTGTTTTTAAAATTAAATAGTATTTAAATTTAAGTTTGGGCTCTGTTGTTAACTGTAACCATATAGCAATGTAAAAGGGCTCCCTATAGTTTAAAGCATAAGCTGAGGTAGATTTTTATCACTAAGAAAATTTTAATTATAACTGATTTTATTTAAAGAAAGAGCAATTTGTTCAGTAACCCACTGTTTATTTATTTATTTCTTTTTAATTATGTTTAGTTTTTCCCCCTGCTGTACCAAAATCATACTGGACCGTGACATAAAAACAGAGGTTTGTACTGAACTATCAATTTTGTGTACCGTTACACCTCTATGTAGAAGTACTGTTCAGTCTTAGATCATGTTAACTAAAGTAGCTAAATAATGTTAAGTAATGAGTCTTATTGTGAAGTGTTTCCTTTTTTTTTTTTTTTATTTCATTTATCTAATTTAAACAAACACTTTAAAATATATATTTTTTTACTTGATATTTCTCACCTTTTCTTGATTTAATTGTAGATGGTTTATTTAAGGGAAGTAATGGAAAATAAATAAATCAAAACAAATAAATAAACAACCAGGGCTGCACATAAGTTTTACGGTCTGGTTCTCATGAGAGCACCTGGAGATTTGGTTTGGTACTCACACTGAACGTGTGACCCACTGACTAAAACTATAAAAATAAAATGATGAATAACAGTAATAACAGTATTATTGCATTTTATTATTGCAGTTTATTTTTTAAATAAAATAATAAACAAAATAATAATAAAAACTAAGTGCCATAATATGTTAAAATAATAATAATAATAATAATAATAATACATTTTAAAATGAAAAAAAAAAGTAAAAAAAGTAAAAAAAAAATAAAAATACAATTATCTTAAAATTACAGATATAAAAAAATATGTAAATAATCTTTATTTTTTATTATTTATTTTTCTGCGTTTTTTAACCTAAAATCAGCAAGCTCTTATTTTGGCGGCTTGCAGGCAAATACATTGCCGCTTTTAGTGCTGCCAAGTGAAGCACATCATTGAATGTTTCACGTTTCGCTCTGAAACCAGCAGCGCATAGCCTAGATTTATGCTTTGTTTTTTTTTTTTTTGTTTTTTTAATGGAATTCTTATAGAGTATTGCAGTTTGGCAATCAAAAACAGTGATTGTGCATTAAGGCTGCGTGTCCACCAAAGCAGAATGCCCAGCTGTGAGCACCTGAGAGCACAGCATTTTTTTCCATTGAGACGCTGTGGTTGCTATGATATGAAATACGCTTTAGTAATATGGCAGATGCACTGCGAATGAAATGTTTCTCCAAGCATTTTTTTCACAACAACATTATGGTAGTCCGGCAATAGAGGGTATGCAAGCTAGAGTGAGTGCGGCTCCACCCACTGAGTGTCAAAAAGAGTGGCAGCATTGGTTTCAGCGTGACTGCTGCCAAAGAACACACAAAACACCTCTAAAACCAGACCCAGCTTTGCAATTGACTGTACAAAGAGATTGACAAGAAACCTGAGGTATATTTTTACAGGCTGCCAAAAGCTACAGAAAAAAAAAGCAAATCGATCGCTGCAATTCAATGAAACAAACAGATTCCAGGTGGCGAAACATGGATTTGCAGTTATCATTTCATGTTAATATGTTGAATATTGCAGTAAAATCACGCGCTATTGTATTGTCATATATCATATTGACAACTCATCAATTAAATATTCACCATCTTAAATTCTGCATAACCAGACATTTTTAAATAAACATTGATAAAAACTATATAAGTTAATATATATAGTTAATATATAATATATACACTTTTAATATACAATTAATATAAGTGATCAAGGTTTAGACCAGCCTATTTTGTATTTTAAAAATGTGTTCACAGGCAAATCCTTTGTTTATTTCCCCTGCGTTGAAATCAGGCACATATAAATGTCAGGAAACATGATTCCTGGCTGCATATCAATATCCATGGACCACTGGATATTTGGAAAGTTGTAAGGAACATTATACAACCATGTTTGTACCATATACTGTAAAAAAGATTGACGACGCGTCCGCACTTCCTTCCACTATAGGAAAGTGAAGCCACAGCATCTCAGTATGGCCGCAGTCACCTCACGTAAACGACGCCATTTGGAGCCAGAGTCTGCGCAGTAAAGATTCGTTTGGAGAAAGAGTCCACTCAGTAGTTTTGTGAGGTGGAGGCATGGTATCAAAGTCCCGCCCAAACGCTCACAGACCCAATCACAAGATCACAATCATGACACTACACCCTGTTTCCCAACCATCTTTGGGAAAAAGTTATTTGAAGTGTAATTTGATTATTTTGTTCATCTCACATCTCATTAGATTACATAGAGAGGGTTAGATTTATGACCTACACTGCAGCCAGCCACCTGGGGGCGATTGTAATAAGTAGGGCGGGGCCGAGAGCTGTGGGAACGGAGGGAGGCTGGTGGAGTTTAATGATAATGAGCGACACCTGCGCCACTCACCGGTCTCGAATCCCACAGAGGAGCTCCGGAAGGATAAAAGGAGGAGCGACGACAGTGGAAGACGAGAGAGGACTAGGCCTGGACTTTACTTTTATGTTTGGTTATGTTATCATTAAAGTCTCTAAATATTCGCCAGTTCCTGCCTCCTTCTTCCCATTTTTATGAACTGTTACAGCGATCAAGATGCTTTGGCTTTACTCTTCAGGACTCATGCGGCACGCTTGGTTTGTATGCAAATGAGCAGTCTGAACTTATTTATGTTTTTTTTTTTGGTCATACAAGCGCACCGGAAAATGACAATAAAAGCTGACAGATATCTAAAAGAATACATAAAGAACCTAACCAGACAATCTAACAAGAAACTAACCAGGATGAAATTTTTATGAACTCTGTGAACTGAGACATCAAAAGAGACTCACGCTGATTCACTTAACGATCTGACTCAACTGAGCTGATTCATTTAAACAGCGCTTTCACTGTATGTGCTGTTTGAACAGAGTGATTCATTAAGCAATGTCGTGATTCAGTCTTCAGCCAGTGGCCACACGACTGACTGACCAATGTATCACGTATAGAGTGCGTCAGAACTGACATTTCTGTAACATCTACTCAAATGTTTTTATATCTGGGTACTTTGGATTGTCTACATGGCTTCTGTGTATTCTGTCACAAGCCGCTGAAGTGAAAACAAAGAATATAACTTTAAATGGACACCTGTCAAATGGAATTTAAGTGTAAACTTTAAGATATTGCCCTAATGATGGCAAGCCTGAAAGAGAAAGAGAACATCGTTATATTTACCCTGTAACGGACCATTCACACAGACGCAAAAACATGAGGCACAAGCAGTGGAATGGGATCTAGAGCATGTAGCAAAAATAAGTAGCGCAGCAGAACACAAAAAATGTTTTGTGTGTGAACTGGTCAGACTATAGAGAACATATTAGAAATACAGTAAGCTGTCTGCTGAAAATAGGCATGTTCTTATTTCCCATGACCAAACTCTTGCATATTCTTCAGTTTTCTTTCCAACCATTTTGAGAATTTTGCACTTCTCTGAGCACAATAATCAATAGCCATGAAGTCACTGAAGGCTCCATATTCAGAAATACACTTGTGAGGGTCCTTCCTACCACACACTTCCTGTAAGCGCTTGTGTTTTATATGTTCGCCACTGAATACAACATCTTTATTCAGCAAAAATAGATTCTTTGGCTTCCAATGCTTTTCTTTTGAACCCAACTTACATTTTGTACAGATAGAAGAAAAAATTGAAAAGAGAAATGGAGTGAGAGACACAACAAAGTAAGAGAAATAGTCACAAAGCCCAAGGATCGTAAGTAAATCAGCGAGTGACACTGACAGTTCAATCATCTGCCAGGCTGACAGAATCCGTCATACCTGTCATATCACTTAATATGATTTCCAGCACGATGATGTTACAACTTTCATAAGCAGATCAGTCTCCCATAATCTCACAAATTATAACATCAGTGCAGAATTTTGTACTTTATATTTCAGATTCTTGGATATAAAGAGATCTTAATTTTGTCTCTAGGTACATATGAGAGCAAAATATCAACCCCCACTGTATGTGAACACAAAGTACTTGCTAAATCGTTTATGTGTTTTTTGCTAAAGTGTACATGCATTTAAAAGCACAGCTCTACAAATTTCAATAATGGCTTAGTCGGTGGTCTTTATGTACTTAATAAATCTATTATGGGTTAGCTGAATCTACGTGTTCAGTTGATAAAACTTAATTCAAAGAGCCGCTGAACATCGTTGAGTTTCCTCAACGGTTGTGCGCCTGAGGGCCAATTACCTCCTCCATTAGTACAGATGTTTTTGTCCTTGATCTGCCTGGTATATTTGGGCCTGGAGAGGACCACTGATCTCTTCAGGACATTAGAGAAAGAAAAGCACAAAAGAAGAAACGAGAGACACTTCAGTCATTATTCGAGCCTGATGAGAGCTGCCAGGCCATTACAGGCATATTCATGGATGCCTCGCCAGTAATGAGGACCCACATTCAGAGGACAAGAGGGTCATTAGAAAGCCTTCAAGGAAGCACCCACTCTCTTGAACACGCAGCACGATCCAGACACGCACACATAGATAGAAATATCTCAACAATTGGCCTTTTCAAAGCTCTGTGTTTATAGAAAACAGACTGTTATAATTGTATTCATTCATTTGGTGTGTTTTTGTGTTCCATAGTAATCGAATCTGGAAATCATGAACTTAATGTCAATTACCAGTTGAACTACAGCAATGGAAAAAATTGCACTGTAAAAACCTATGTAATGATATCTTAATTGTTGTGTTAACAATATGAGTCTGAACATTATTTATAACATTATCACTATGCGCTCACGACAAGCATAAAAGTAAAATACACAAATTATATTTTAACAAATATTTTGATTTTTATGTTTTGAAATCAAAACATAAATGTTTTGATTTAAAGGCCTGAAGCCATAGCTTACATGAATAATAATAATTTTATATATATACTGATTTATTCATTAATGTGTAATATGTTATTATTTTTTAAACAAACTATGAGCTCTAAAAGATTTTCAGAATTTTTACAACTAGACCATCTACAAATGTTAAATCTTAAAATAAAAACGTAAAGTTACTACTGCATTTTTCTGTAAAAAAAATGTGATTGATATAGTTTACAGTTATTTTCAAATCTTCAATGTACTGTCATTATAAAATAACTTTATTATTGTTTTATTTAATTCTAACAAATAAGCTTTTGTTAAAAACTAACCAAAATTTAAAATAATTAGCATATAATTTACACACAGGAGAGATTTGGTGTTGTTTTCAAACAAAAGTAAATATATCAGTATCGGAATTGGCTATCGGCCAAAATGAGTTGAAAAATATCTGCATATCGGATACTGGCAAAAATACAATATCGCGCACCCCTAACAATTTTGATGAACAATACATTTTAAGTATAAATATTTCGCTAAAACCAAGCCACCTTCTGCACATGCATCTTCCCTCTCTGCTGTAAACAACAATGATGACAGTTCAAGGCTGTGTGATAATAATTAATGAATAAATCTGTGTTTTTATATCAGCTTTTTTGATTCTCAAAGTGATGGTGCCAGTTCACTTTCGCATTATGAATCACCAAGGACCCTCAGTTCAGCGAAAGTCATGTTTAGCATTCTACTGAAGAAAAAAAGTCACCTACATCTTGAGTGGCCTGAGGGTGAGTAAATTAACAGCAAATGTTCATTTTTGGGTGAACTATTCCTTTAAAGGGCTTACCTTCTTCTATGGAAAACAAAAGAAGGTATTTTGAAAGTCAAAGGAGCCAAAAAAGAAAAAGAAATATTTGATGCCATTGACATTTTTTCTTTTTCTTTTGTGTAACACCACAGAAAAAGTCACACAGGTCTGGAATGACATGAAGGCGAGCAATGACAGAATTTTCAATTTTAGACGTCCTTTTAGTGCTAATTAAGCACTTTCGAATGCTTCAAATGAGTCCAGAAAATGCAGGAAATGTCCTTTACAAAATATCAATGCATTATCATGCACTATTACACAATTAGGACAATTGGCTTTATATGTTAATGATTGTGTATACACACACAGACGCACAGGGCGCGCTTATTCAGGTGCGAGATGCAAGTTTAGTTGCACCTGTTCCCTAGGTGGCCCTTGGCGCTCAAACTCAGGTGTGCATGAACTGAGATGGCCACCGGGCGGGCATGCTCTAATAACTCAGCCTCTTTGACAGACATGAATGCCTCTCATCCATCTTTAAATGTCTCCTCATGTCAGCCCTGAGAGAAACATCTGGGAAGTCTTCTTCTGCTTTCACTATATAATGTTATATTCCTTTTTGATTATTAATTATTTGAAGTTATTATTGGAAGCATTTTAAATAGATTAAATTACTGAATCTCAAAATTTCCTGGAGCTATATTGACATTGTCTGCAAACCCCCAAAAATTAGATCAGCCTGTTCCGAAACTGTCTTATTTTTTTTTTTTGGAGGCCGTCTGGTTTCATAACACATTTATCTGCAGTCAGTTTAACATGGAGATACTGGTTGTTTTTGAGGAACCAGATTTTATATTGGGCATCAAGTGGCGACTCAACATAGCACCAACATGTTGAAAAATCAAACAATGAAACGCATTAATAGAACCATGAACTGCATCGGCTCAACAATATCTCTCCAATTTCAGGTTTCACACTCTCAGCAGTCAATAATTCACTGCACAAAACACTTGTAGTTGGCACAAACCGTGTTTACCCTTGTCCATGATTTTCAAGTATGAAAGCATGTCACACAGCCGTTCATGCTGGCATCTGTCTGATTTGGCTCAATTCTGTCAAGCGACAGATGAATTTACGACAAAATAGTATACAGTTCGAGTAGGCAACAACCTCAATATCAACAACAAAATATATGGGAAAAGTTTCACCCTTCTTTTTAAAGGTTAAAAAGCATATTTCTCTATCCGAAATATTTATATGGTTGCTTGCACTTTCTTAGTTCCATTTAGCTTTTTCTGTCCTTGTGTAATGGTGCTACTCAGACTGCTCTGAGCAGTATTCGAACCAGTGCCAACCAGCATGGGAGACAGCTGCACTAACAAGGACACTAAAGACAGCAGCCCTTAGCATCAGTCGCTTTCACGCCTCTTGAGGTGAGGGAAGTGAGGTTTACCTGCACAGCTTATACCAGCTGGCCTCAGTCCTCTGTCCACAACCTGATCAAAATAGTCCTACAAACCAAAGACTGAACTATAAAAAACTATAAAGGCAGGATTCTACAACTGAGAAAACAAGTATAAAAGGTAATTATGGCTTTATATCTACCAATTTTTTTTTTCATTTGTTCAGTTTATCAGTTTCAATTGCAAACTTTTCAATTTATTTGTTTAGAAGTGCAACTTTAAAATGTCATTATGCTTGTTTATTAAGGAGTGATTTTGTTTCTCATTCTAAACTTTCTCACAATAACTTATTTCTTTCAACATACCATAGGTTCATTGGAAAAAATGTGACAATACACATTCACAATCTGGAAGCAGCGTTGAAAGGGTCCTCGTACACGGGCTCACCACCACCTGGTGGCTTTAGGAAAACAGTGAACGGTGGGCAATATGTATTTAAAGTGGTAAATATAGAAGGAATAAGTCAGAGTCATTTATATGTGCCAAACGTCCTGCTACCAAGTGGTGGTGCTATGACTATAACTGAATATTGGCCTTTAGATGTCTTCAGGTCAGGACTCTTACCAAACATGTAAGGTTTGTTGCAGATTAGACATTGCATGTTTAAGTGAGTGTTAAACAAGTCATTTCCCGTTGCCAGCAGGTGACGCTATGGTTATAATTGAATATCGGCTTTTAGATGTGTTCAGGGCAGGATTTTTATCGAACGTGTGAAGTTTGGGGCAGATCAGACATTGTATGGCTGAGCTACACCACCTTCTCTTCCCATGGTGAAACATCAAACTTTGTCTGGTCTCCACGGACACGCCCTTTGACGAAAACTCAAGATTTAACATTACAAAGGCCTTCAGATTAGACTGGCCAAATATAATGTTGAAGTCATTAAAGGAACACTCCACTATTTTTGAAAATAGCCTCATTGTCAAACTCCCCTAGAGTTAAATAGTTGAGTTTTAGCATTTTCGAATGCATTCAGCCGATCTCCGGGTCTGGCGGTAGCACTTTTAGCATAGCTTAGCATAGATCCTTGAGTCAGATTAGGCCGACAGCCACCTGCTCAAAAATGACCATATATAATGACAATATTTTTCCTATTTAAAACTTGACTCTTCTGTAGTTACATGTACTAAGACTGACGGAAAATGAAAAGTTGCGATTTTCTAGGCTGATATGGCTGGGAATTATACTCTCATTCCGGCGTAATAAAAAAGAAACGTTGCTGCCGTACCATTGGTGCAGTAGGCGCAATGATATTATGCAGCGCCTGAAAGTGACTGGCACTAAGTTTGTGTAGATGCAGTTGCAGCCGGCAGAGTTGACGGTTGCGTAATATCATTGCGCCAGCTGCATCCATGGTACGGCAGCAAAGTTCTTGATTATTACGCCGAAATGAGAGTATAGTTCCTAGCCATATCAACCTAGAAAATCACCACTTTTCATTTTTCGCCTGTCTTGGGAGTCAAGTTTTAAATAGGAAAAATATAGAAACTCTTTGGTCATTTTTGAGCGAGATGCTAACAGTCTAATCGGATTCAGTGATCTATGCTAAGCTATGCTAAAAGTGCTACCACCAGACCTGGCGATCGGCTGAATGGATTCGAAAACTGTAAAATTCAACTGTTTAACTCTAGGGGAGTTGGAAAATTAGCCTATTTTCAAAAAAAGTGGAGTGTTCCTTTAAATCTCAGAGGAGTTCGTTAGAGCATAAAACATGCACTTCCTGTTGCCAGCAGGTGACACTATGGCTATAAGTGAATATGGTCACGGGCACGTGTTCAGAACAGGACTATCAAACGTGTGAAGTTTGGGGCAGATCAGACATTGTATGCCTGAATTATAATAACTTCCGTTTTCATGGCGAAACGTCAAAGTTTGCCAGGCCACCACGGCTCGGCTTTCAATGAAAACTCAAGATCTTCTTAATTTAACGTCACAAAGGGCTTTAGATTACACTGACCAAATTTAGTGTTAATCTGTGTAAATCTAGGAGGAGCTTGTTTAAATACAACACCTGAAATGGCAAAAACGGCACAAAACTTGCCGCGAAAATTTAGACTTAACACACATTACCTGCCAAACTGCCACTACAAATAAACATCAATATAATGAAACGTTACCAGATTCCCATACATCTGTTGTCGATAAAATGGAAACCACTATTGGCTGGATATTTCACATTGATTGTGTCACAAAACATGCAAGAACAACATAATATTTTGCCGAAATGTTACCACAAGCACGTTTCTCCAAGAGCCTGGGTTGATTATTATTTACACTGAGGTGGAATCAGGCTTCTATTAGAACCAGAATCAAACTCGTAGTCTAGATCTAGACTAACATCAGTTAGCAAAAACAATAGAAAACCAGAAGTTTGTCTGTAAGCGAGATTTGCTTTGACATCTGACAACCATGAATTAATCCAATCGTTTCATGTAACATGCGGGGGCAGTACCTTAGTCTGCGAGCAGCATGCTGATGATTCTCTCAGTGTCTGTTGCTGCCTAATGAAACGAGATGAAAATGAGTTTGTTTTTGGCTCGAGATAACAGGCCGTGTCATTCACATGCAAACCTCCTCTGAAACGTCAAGTCTCTTTGATCCTAGACATGAAACAAAAACTACAACAGGGAGACGTTCACTTGTACCAGGAGATGAGCTAATTTGGTAACTCTTTTCATGTATACTCGAGTGCGTGCGAGTTTGGAGACGAAAGCTTGAAAATATTAAGAAAGTCACTTTTAAATGATCAAATAACCATGTGAGACAAATTATCAGACAAAGCAATGGGCAATCATAGTCAAGTCCTTTTCCTAACTACACATGCACCTTGTCAGCAGTGCTGAAGCACTGCTGAATAATGACCTGTTTTGAGGCAGGTTTTAGCATAGGGAGCATAGCAACCGTGTTAGGATAAACTTGTCGGTTGATTTGCTTCTGAAAAATCCACAGGTGGCCGACTTGGATTACTCGGATTTACACCTAACCAATGAACTGCACATGGCTTGAAGTAGGTAGTCCTTTTTTTAACAAAATATGCACATGTATCTTTGAATTACAGAACCACTGATCCAACAAATCCCAACCACTGTTGGATTTCGGTTTATCGGGGCACTGCGAATCAGCCAACAGTTTGTTGTTATACTTCTTAAGGGCAAAAAATGCACTCCCTGTCCACATCCAACTGGGTCACTGCACTATCTCACCCATCCTCATATCTTATTTGATCATGTTTCATATCTGACCTCATCTGGCACATTTTTTCAGTCTGGGCACTTTATCACCGGAGACTGGAGATCAGAACTGCTGCCAAACATACTTGACCTTGGCAAAGCAGTGGGCAGCGGACAAGCATGCCTGCCTTTCGCGGCTTCCTTTGGCTTCGCTCCATGCCTGACACTGTCCTAGATTGGCATGACAGTGCCCTGCTTGGCACAGATAACATGCTACAGGGTGGAAGTTCACCGTGCCATGCCACAGATCCTGTGCCAACGTAGCTCCAAACAAGCATGGATTATTGTGCGTCAAAGCATGTACACAGGCTATTAGGCAATTATGATAGGAAGCAAGGACTAAACACACTGAACAACACTCATTTAAAAATAAATCATGAAAAGCCCAGGACAACAAAATGGGCTTTTACTCAATGTTATTAGTGTTTCTAACACTCGACAAAATTATCTTTTTTAGCAGAATATTTATTTATTTTTATAACGATCTATTTTCAGGAAAAGTGAACCAAAAACACTGGCTGCCCATCTTGCACTCTATATTTGTGGCCAAATTTCCAGATTTAATAGGATTAAAAATAATAATAATATTCAAGAAAATAAAGAAACTGAGAGTGGCATGGTTGACATTTTCAGTATGTATTAAGAGCAACAAAAAAACAATTACAAGAAATTAAAATCACTGCATGAAATTGATTCTTAGTATAAAGTAAGCTTACGGATTTAAGGATTAGCTCTTTTGTTTACATTTCACAGTTATATAGAGGACCAGCATGTCTGTTTTCACACTGTGCTTTGAGAATGTTGTTAATCATAAATAAGATTACTTCATCAACTCAACAATTAGCCATGGATTATCAAAACTGTAATTTAGAGAACAACAACAGCAACAGCAGCACATAACAGCAGTTTGCCTTATAAACGCTACATTGCGGTTAAGAGCAAAATGCGATAAAGCAAGCATTTGTCAAAATATAAAAATGAGGAAAATGCGTGAGATCTTCAATTAGTATTTCGATGAAGCCATTTTCGACAGGTACGTTATTCACAAAACACATCTTAGCCATGTTCTAAATGCCACAGCAATTTAGGAGCCCTAAAAACAACTTCTTCTTACAAAAATGTTTTTGACTAGACTCCACCAACACATACTTCAAAAAAACATAAATTCATAAAAACGTCTTTCATGGGTTTTGCGGTTCAATCTGCAAAAACAGTGAAATAAAGAAATAAAAACAATCTGTCTTTCACCATAGTGAAATAATTTAAAATGTCAACCTTGTTGCTATGACAAACAACTGACAAATTAAAAGTGGATATTTGTTGAAATGTCAGGATTACACTTCCTTTCTAAAAAGCATGGTAGCAAAGTAGTTTCACTAGCTTGAGCACAACGCTTGTAGTGTGAAATTAAACTAAAACAGTCAACCCTGCAACCCTTTTACCTTTCTGGAGGTATAATTATATCCTAGCATATAATAAATGTGTTAATTTAGCTTGAGACGACACAATGCAATTGAGTGGCATTACAACACATTATTGGTCTGATGAAATATTAAAAATATTGCAAAAAAGAACTGGAAACTGGAAAAGGCATGCGTTTCATAGAATGACCCAAAGATGGATTAACAAGAAAAGCATTCAGACATGGGGAATGATTGGAAACAAGCTAGTATGCCTTCAAGATTAAATTTCTATGGTTTAATTTAAACTTGAAGTGGAGCCAAACTTACATATGATGTAAAGGACCTTTAGCTCCTTTCATATGCCAGATTGTCTTTGTACATGTTTCCTAGTAAGGAACAAACTTAAATTCATGTTCATGCCATTGCAGGTGTGCGTTTTATCAGACAACAAGTAGGCTGCATAAGTGAGCTCTCCTGGTGTAGAATAAAAGCAGCGGTATGAATCTCTTGTGCATCACGCCATCACCCACGCACGACCTGTGCTCAGCATGACCACACGGAAACGCCACTTAAAACAAACGCTGCTGTGCTAGCAATATCACAAGTGTACATTTGTAAAAGATTGAACTTAACAATGCTCTCCGCTGATGTAGACGACTCAATGGCCCTTCTCCATCTGTGATCTGAGCGAAATCTCACTTCTGATCTTCTGAAATGACTGCACAAGCAGAAAAAAAACACTCCTGCTGAGGAACCATTTTATTCCAAGAGCCAGCTTGTCTCCTTTGAGATGTTCCTGTTTTAAGTTACAGATTTAGGTTTCATTAGCTTTTGATTTTTAAACACTAGCCTTGTTAGGCTCTGCTCTCCAGCAGATTAAACCAATGCTCAGCACTTCATAGTAGAGACTAGAAGTTTTAATTTAAAGTACAGAAAGACATCCTTCTATTAGGTGGTTTTGTAGCCTGGCCGAACTGAAAAGTAACCAAATATTCCCCCAAAAACATGAAAACAGACCAACCAACCAGATTGGTTAGCAGTCCAGTCAATCAACTTAGGCTGGTTTTAGCTCTTTATTTCATCAGGGATTACAAGTATAATTAAGCTTAACATGCGTGACAGCAGTGTTAAAAATACTGTTAATACCGTTAAAATACTGTTTATTGCATGAGTATTCCAACCAATAATCAATGTAATTAATAATCTCAATTCTAGCAATGCCATAATCATACATGTTATGATCAAAATGCCACAAGTTGAAGTCAAAAGTTTACATACACCTTGCAGAATCTGCAAAATGTTCATTATTTTACCAATGTTATTTTTTATTTAGTACTGACCTGAAGAAGACATTTCACATGAAAGACATACATATAGTCCACAAGAGAACAAAATAGTAGAATTTTTAAAAATGACCCATTCAAAAGTTTACACACGCTTGATTCTTAATACTGTGTTGTTACCTGAATGATCCACAGCTAAAATTCTTTAGGTCCCACAATTTCTTTGGTTTTTCAACATTTTTGTGTATTTGAACCCTTTCCAACAGTGACTGTATAATTTTGAGATCCATCTTTTTACACTGAGGACAGCCGAGAGACTTGTATGCAACTATTACAGAAGTTCAAATGCTCACTGATGCTTCAGAAGAACACAATGCATTAATCGCCGGGGGGATGAAAACCTTTTGAATTTGAAGATCATGGTAAACGTAACTTATTTTGCCTTTGGGAAACATGCATCTTCTGTAGAAGGGCAGTACTAAATGAACAAAAAAATGATATGATATTTAGGCAAAATAAGAAAAATGTACACATCTTTATTCTGTTCAAAAGTTTTCACCCCCTGGCGCTTAATGCATCACTTTTCTTTCTGAAGCATCACTGAGCGTTTGAACCTTCTGTAATAGTTGCATACGAGTCCCTCATTTGTACTCAGTGTAAAAAGATGGATCTCAAAATCATGCAGTCACTGTTGGAAAGGGGAAGTGTTCCCGGGAAGTGTTTGCGTTCACACAGAAGTCACTCTGGCAATTTTCGGGATCAACGCTCAAAAGCGTGAAAGGGGCTTATGAATCAATCATTTCAAAATATGCATCATACATTTGTACATAAACATGCCAGTTTAAATAACACAATGCTTTTCAGCAGACGGGCTCTCAAAGATGTATGTATGAGATTGTCATGAATGATATGAGCAGTGCCCTCATCACCACTGCAGCAGACCACAGAGGAAAAAAAAAAATGGCAGACATATTTTGCTGGGTTTTTGAGTCGTTGGTCCACTTGAAGCTCAGTGGCAATTAAGGAGATGGCTCTTAAACAGATTGCTGTAAGGGGTTTTCAAGTAGCTGTATGGTTAGCCTTTCCAGCAGGCTGCACTTTATAATTCTGTGCACTGAGCCTTTCTTTTCAGTGGCAGGCCACTATATCACCACACCTTTCTATAAACCATGTGTGTATGTTCACTTTTCCAATTGACTGGCTCCTGAGACCGACTGAATAGAATGAAAGCATTTTCATTTTCATTTCTGAGTTGTTGTTTTTTTTTTTTTTTATTCTTTTCCACTGCTTCATTTGGTGGAGGAGAGTTAGCAGGCATGCTAGAAATGAAGAGGTACTGTGCGAGTAGGAAACGGCAGCAATGAAAGTGAATGAGGTGTAAAGACATAACCGTTCAGACTGCGACCCTAGGCCATTACATAAGAATTACCTCTAACAGGGGAGTGAATGAGGGAGCGAGAAATAGAGAAACACTGACAGAAACAGAAAGAGGGAAGGAAGCGACATGCCAAAGGTGCATAGTGAAGTGCAGAAAGAACACAGAGAAAAGCGGTACAGTGTATAATTTAATAAACCTTTTATTTTCATTATTGCAGTTATTTGGTAGAACGTTTGATGGAAAATATTTTTAAAAGCGGAAAAAAATAAAAAATAAAGAAAATATCCTGTGCTAAAAAGAGATTAGAGTATAAATGCAAATTCAAAAACAAAACAAAAATTAGTTGGCCATTTACATTTTTTTTATCTAGGTTTATTTTTTTGAATTATTTTAGCTAATAAAAATCACCATGTATAAAGAACGTTTCAGTTTTCTCATCAGTGTGGTCAAGTGTTGTTTGGACCCCACTAACTTACACTATATGGACAAAAAACATTTCGAACATTCTTCAAAATAACCTTTTATTTGCATTCAGCAAATTTTTGAACAGCATGAGGATGAGTAGAGTAGATTATAGCCCAAACTTTCTTTTTTAATTAAACTGTTCTTTTAAGATCACTAGAAAACATTGCAGTTTACAAGGTAGCCTTATAGTGAAAAAAATAAATCGACGTCAACACGGTTGTGCACAAAGTGCACAGTAATTCTCACATTCATGCTAGGTGTCTCTTACAAACATCTCTAGAGTATCTGAACAGCTCTTTGTTATTTTCTAGAGGGGAACGTGAAGAGCAGAGCCGAGAGAACATGACATCAAGAGATGGCGTTGGCAGCTGACCAGAAGCCTTTGGAGAGCCTCTCTCTCCTCCTGTTCGCTGTCCCTCTAAGGCACCAGATCGACAAACAGCCCGAGTTCTGACAGCTGTCATTCAGAATAATGGCATATCCATGCACCTTTGAGATGGCAAAATAACCCACATACACACAGACGTAAAGAAAGGCAGAACAATGGAGGATTGGAGTAAAATTTGGGTTTCTATCGTTTTTTTTTAATTCCATTGTTGTATAATAACTCACTTGTCTCAGAGTTTCAGCAAAGATGGCGAAGACCTTTCATCAAGTTTGACAACTCGAGAACAAACAGAAGGAGGAAAAAAGGCTTGCTGTTTTCCTCACAAGGGCCGATTCCTCTCCAAATCGATTTTCTCAGACAACATAAGTAGTTCTCTCTATTGAAATGAAGAGAAGTTGTCCCTCTTTCCTCCTCACTCACAACTCCAGCCATTTTTCCTCGCTTTCCTGGTGTCCGGTACCCTCCTGCTCATGGCAGCTTTGTGCAATCAATCAATCACTATAACTGAACTGTCTTCCACCCCAAGGGTAGCGCCTGTTCTCTCGCTTTCTCTCTCGTCTGTGTCAGGCCATGGCAGAGCCCTTTCTTTTACTACACATGCAACAAATGAAATGCAATGGACGGGTAATTAAATTCAACGTCTCCAACATTGTACGTTTGCATATGTTGCTATTTGACTAACGACGCCTTTTTATGCTGTTAATCATAACTGCCCCCTGGTTATTTATTGATTGGTTACCCCTCACAAAACATCAAACCACAATTAAAACCTAGCCACTAATGGCATATTGATTTCACCACAGTTCACCCACATTACCCCATTGCCTTAACGACTTAACCACGGGTCATCTGACATTAACTACCATCTACTTAACTTAATAATCAGACATAGTTTATTGCGAACAAGCAATTAGGATTGAGCAGCCACACACAGAGGAATTCTTTCCGACAAAATGCATGACCTCTAAAATTTAACAAAGTGG
>JAHKKF010515460.1:2453-13119 GCA_019740295.1 Labeo calbasu
ATCTATCTATCTATCTATCTATCTATCTATCTATCTATCTGTTATTTATTTTATAGATTATAACGTGAATGGTATATCATAAATAAATAAATAAATAAAAACTATTATTTTAAAGACTTTATTTATTTATTTATTTTTTTATTTATGTGTAAATTTCTTATAGATTATAATAGAATATGGTGTATTTATGCAATTCATATATATAAATTCCATTATTTTAAACTATTTATTTATTTGTTTGTTTGTTTTTTAGAGATTATAATGTAAATGGTGTATCATAAATAAATAAATAAATAAATTGGTGCAACACATTCCAATTTAATTTCGATTCCAACATATTTAGCTACATTTTTTTACACTGCCATTTGAAATTGATACTTTAGATCAGCCAAGAACATTTAATTGATCAAAAATAGTCAAAGACTATTATTTTTATTGCATGAAATAACTATTTCATTATTCCACCTTCACCTGTAAAGGAAAACCCCATTTTCAACAACTATTACTCTAGTCTACTAAGAAAACACTGTGTTAGTTCATCCATAGGAAATCATTCTAATGTGCTAATTTGGTACTAGAGAAACCTAAATTATCTCGGCACAGTTAAAAATGGTCGTGCTACTTAATGAAGTGTGTAAATCGTAATACTTTTTCAGTCTCCTTTTTCAGCTGAAGTAGAGTGCACTTATTTCTTAACTTCAAATTTACTTTAAAAAATGGCCTAAATGAAACCGTTTCCTCAGAAAAGTAGTCAGCCTGTTGGTCATTAGAGAAGTAAAGACTGTTCCAAGCTTGAGTGTCTTGAAAGAAGTCAGTTTGATCATAAGGTCTGATTTAAATTATCCTTAAGGTTCCAAAAGTGGGTTTGGAGAACCATTTTCTTAGTGTGAAGAAGATTTTATTAATCTAAAGAATCTTTATCCACTATAAAGAACCTTTTGTGGAATGGAAGTTTCTTAAAAGTTCTTCATGGAATCTTTGAATAAAGAACCTTTGTTTTTAGAATGTTGGTCAATAAAAGTATCAATTTCTTCACAAAAGTGTTTTCAGACTTGGAATGGTAGTGTAAAACAACTACACAATAATTCAAGTGCACACTACATGATTTCTCTTTCTTTGTCAAACATCTCATGCAAAGTTCTTCTTAAGTATGCATCAGACAGCCAATGTAAATGGACCACATTTAGTGGGATGAACAGAAGAAACAGAAAAAGAGAAAATAAAGTGCTTTGAGGAGAAGGTTGAACCCTCAGGCGGTGTGACTCATGGAGAAGGATGTGCCCGCTGCTCGCCACCCGCCAGCTGGGACTCACTACACTGCTGGAATGTAAGGAGGAGGGAGCAGAGGCCAATGTTATGGACGCATAAGGATCGGTACCCAAGAGATACAGGCCAAAGACACAGGGACCCGCTGATAAGAGGAGAGAAGAGGGACCGGAGGAGGGACTACGAACAGACAAGGGACATGACAGCTTTGCAGGGATAATAACAGCAATTTATACAGGGCTTTTCCTGGTCAAAAGAAAAAGGACTTCAGTGGTAGCTAATATATGGCACAGGTCATATACAGATGAAGTCAAAAGTTTTCATACACCTTGAAAAATCCGCAAAATGTTAATTATTTGATCATAATTATATGGATCATACAAAATACATATGTTATTTTTTATTTATGACTGACCTTAATAAGGTATTTCACATAAAAGATGTTTCCATATAGTCCACAAGAGAAAATAAGAGATTTGTAATACTGTTGTTACCTGAATGATCCACAGCTGTTTTTTTTTGTGATAGTTGTTCATGAGTCCCTTGTTTGTCCTGAACAGTTAAACTGCCTGCTGTTCTTCAGAAAAATCCTTCATTCTGTTTTTTCAGCATTTTTGTGTATTTAAACCCTTTCCAACAATGACTGTATGGTTTTGAGATCCATCTTTTCACACTGAGGACAACTGAGGGACTCATATGCAACTACTACAGAAGGTCCAAACACTTACTGATACTTCAGAAAGACAAGCGATGCATTAAGAGCCGGGGAGTGAAAACTTTTGGAATTTGAAGATTAGGGTAAATGTAACTTATGTTGTCTTCTGGTGAACATGTAACTATCTTCTGTAGCTTCTGAGGCAGCACTAAATGAAAAAAAATATGATATTTAGGCAAAATAAGAAAAATTTACACACCCTCATTCCGTTCAAAAGTTTACACGCCCTGCTCTTAATGCATGGGTTTCCTTCTGGAGCATCAGTGAGCGTTTGAACCTTCTGTAATAGTTGCATATGAGTCCCTCAGTTGTCCTCAGTGTGAAAAGATACATTGGAAAGGGGTCAAATACACAAAAATGCTAAAAAAAAAAAAATCTGTGGGACCTGAAGGACTTTTCTGAAGAACAGCCGGCAGTTTACACAAAAACAGTACAAAAAACACACAAACAAACAAACAAACAGCTGTGGATCATTCAGGTAACAACACAGTATTAGGAATCAAGTGTATGTAAACTTTTGAACAGGTCATTTGAAGAAACCATTTCATATGGCTGTACCTGTGTAGAATTGAGTAGAATTACTTTTCATTTTAATCATAAATACATCACATTACTTATGGAATAATCATTAATGTGTTTCATTTGCGCACACAAACAGCGATAATTTTTTCTCTGACATTATTAACTGTCATATTTACCAAATAAAAAAGTCCTAATAGACTGTTTAACATGAATTAACGACAGAATAAAATTTTAAAAGTTGCTTTTGTTGCCAAAAATGCAAAACAAAAACCTAGAGATTTTGAAACTGAAAACCTTTCAACCACAAAAACGACATAATTCTACTTTTCACTTTGTTTTTTTCCATCCATGTTTTTTTCTCCTCTCTCACTCTCTCTTTTCATCCACAACCCCTTGTCTCTCGGTCTAACTTGGCAGGGTATTTTTTTTCTGTGCCTCTCCTCTATTCCTTTTTTGGTCTTTAATTATCACTAATTAAGCTCTCCCTCGTTTGCTCCATTTTTCTCAGTGGGTGAGAGCGGGTTGAATAATTGGATGTAGAGAGGAAGACGGATGGCTCCTCCTGAGCCCGGGGTTTGTTCAGTCACGGCACACAGGAATCTTCTGCGTGTGTTCCATCCTTTAAACGACCTTCCTCTTTCACTCCGAACGCCCGGGGATACTCATGCAAACCTTTCTGGGCACCGGGCCTCAAGAGTTATTTATAAAGATGCTCAAACTGTATTCATTTCCCTCTTATGACTGTGCACAACAAGCACAGTGGATTTACTGTGTGCAACCTCGTTCGAATAGTGTGTATTCAATATCATTTTTGGGGCTTTTGCCAATTTACTGACTAAGAAAAAATCTCACACTTCTGAAACATGTTTTGGAAAAGATCTTAACAAGGTCACAAACTGTACTCGGATTTGCCAAGATATACTCATAGGAAAGAAAGCTGTTGTGTCTTTTAGACAGGAATGAGATTAAGGAGAGCAAATGGAGATGTTTGCTAAAATCCCCTGCTTCTGTAATTTTTCTGTTGCTCATCAACTGAATAAGTATGTTGTTAAACAACAGTACAAGCCATAGTCCCTCATAGGCTCATTTCATTTCATTCTGTCAAAAAATAAAAATGGTGCTACTCTGACTAAGGTCTATTGTTGTGCTGTTGACTCAAGTCAATAAAAGCATTTATGAGCAGTGTTACAAGATACTTAGACAAATATTATCACAAATTCTCATGCACGTGTGAATTCTCCAAGAGACCTGTTCTCATTTGTCTGAGCAGACAGGAAGAACTTCACAAAGTCCTTCAGAAAGGCTAATTAGACCCCCGAAGAAGCGAGTATTTCTCTCCTACTGTCTGTCCCTACAGGAGAGGCAGGAATCCCGCTTCAGCTGTGCTCATAATAAAAATTATTCTTTTGCCAGTGGAAATTCTGAGATGTGGACCTTGAAACAAACAAACATACAATCAAACAAAGATCTCAAGATGTTCCTTTCAAACAAAGCGAACAAAATGTTACTTTGCTTGAACGAGTACGATGACAAGAGTACAAATAGACGGAAAATGGATCAATACATGCTCTCAGCTCTGGGCAAGAACTGATGCTTCACAGTTGAGTTTGTTTGGATTACTGGAGAGCAGGAAATAGTGGCTTTCTTTGTATGCTGAAATGTTCTATTAAGATGAATGGACGCCGGTGACTCACGCTTGGCAGAGAGCACCTCCTTTATTGTCACATCGGTGGTATTCAAGCTAGAAAAAATAAATATCTGCTTACATTATATCACATACGAATATTGGATTTCAGTTGTTGGAATCCAGATAGAGGTGCGGAGGAAAGTTGTAATATTGTATATTTTTAATTTGGTTCGATTTCACTCTGTGACTTGGACTTCAACCTCATTACACCTAAAGTTTGTCTTTGTGTTGGTGTTTCTCTGCAAAGACGGGGCATTCCTGAGTAATTCAAGGGTATGACAGAGTACAGACTCCAAATTGTACACGCTTATATATACTGGATCCAGGCCTTAAAAGTCAACATGAAAAAGTTCACAACCTATTAACTTCCATAAACTAACATTTCCAAGTGAAACACTAGATAAAATCAGCCAAACAGGAAAGTTGTTACATAAGTGGAACAAGCAGTGAATCAGAACATTTGAAAGCAAAAGGGCAAGTTTTTTTGTATTGTTGACTTTAAACATAAATAAAAGCGTATTTATATTTAAAGTAATATGTCTATAGAAAAAACATCAGTCACACAGTTCAAAGTTAATATTATAAATATAAATGCCTTAATTGATCAAAAGTGACAGTAAATACTTTAGAACTGTTGGAACATTTTTCATTTAATAAACGCTGTTCTTGTGAAATTTCTATCTTCTAAGAATTTCAATAAATAAATAAATAAATAAATATCCACATAATTTATCAGCACAACTTACAAAAAAAAATAAAATAAATAATAATAATAATAATAATAATAATAAACTTTGAATAATAGTGAATAGTATGTAATGTTAAAAACCAAAAAGTTCTGCCAAAGGAGAGACCATGGTTATTTATGACATTTATCTGCACATGAAATAAGCAGAAACTTGTCTTACCTGTTGTTGCACCAATTTTATGGGAGCAGCACAGAAAAAAAAGAGAGAGAGAGAATGAAAAAAATATTAGTCAAGCTTATTTACACAAAAACATTTGACCTTTAAAGACATCACATTCTTTTAATAATTTGACATAATACTGTAAATAATTTAATTCTTGTTTCTTTGGATACAAAGGTCTGCATCTCAAAGTACAGAATGTGGCATTGTTTTTGACTTTGACTAGTGTCTCGTTGAGAGAGAAAAGACTGGGTGGGAGAAGAAACTGAACAGAGATAGAAAATCAGTAAATGGAACAGTGTGCCCATCTCTGCAAGATGGATCCTGCTTTGCAATTATCTCATTAAAACACCTTAATTACTCAGGTAGATGTTATGCATCATTAATTAGTAGTTCACAAAAGTCACTGAAAGAAAAAAATCTGTTCTGTCGCAATTATAAGCTTGTGAGTCATGTAGTGTAATAATCAATAAAGCAAGTTTAGTTTCGAGTTCTCTCATTCTCAGTCGTTTCCCTGTGCTGTGAGCACAGACTGAAGTGTTACTGGTTGCCGAATGAGAAGCGGTGAGAATATGCATTGATTAGGGTTCCCACGGTCAAGGAAAACCTGGAAAAATTAGGGAATTGTGATTTGCACGACTGGTGAAATCATGCAAATGAACGATACTTTTCAAATCTCCTATTCACAAAAGACCAGAAAATTGTGGAAATGTCCTCTGGGAATCCTGACTGTGTGAGAGTGTGAGATGAAGGTCTTTCATATCACTATTAAAACAAGAGCCAATTAAGACGTGAGAAAACATGGTCTATATTTAAAGTTGTAGACAAGGAGATTAGTGTTGCAAGTGTTGCAATTTGTGTCATTGTTACCAAGTATTACACTTTAATGCAGTACTTTTCCTTCTTTCCCAGAACACTACATTAACACTCTACCAACAGCCAAAATATCCTATCAACCACCAAGAAGACCTTAGCAACACCCTAGCAACCACCTACAGTAGAACATTGTATTAAATGACCAAGAAGCCCTTAGCAATCACCTAGAATTCACATCAAGTACCATGAAGCCCCAGCAACCATTTAGAACACCATATCAATACCTTAGTAACCAGTCATATCAACAACCAAGAAGGCCTTAGCAACACCCTAGCAACCACCTAAAACATCCATCAATGAGCAGAAAGCCTTTAGCAACACCCAACTCCCCAGAACTCACATCAACAACCTAGAACCTCTAGCAACCATCTAGAACTTTTTTTGAACCACCAAGAGTTCCTTAGCAACTCCCTAGCAACCACCCAGAACATCCCATCAACCACCAAGAAATCCTTAGCAACTCTTTAGCAACTACTCAGAACCTTGAACCACCATCAACAACTTTGCCGCACACATAACATCCTATCAATTAGCCAAAACTGCCTAGAAACCTCCTAGAAACCCTAGCAATACCCTAGCAACCAGCCAGAACATACTAACAACTCCTAGAACTCCCAGCAACCACCGAAAAGCCTCCAAGAAACCCTACTAATGCTGTAACAACCAACTAAAACATTCTATTAACCACCAAGAAGCCCTTAGCTAATTCCAAGCACCCAAGGCACTCAACCACCCAGAATACCCTAGCAACCACGTAAACATTCTAGAAATACCCTAGCAACCAGCCAGAAAAGCCTATCAACTACCAAAAAGGCCTTAGCAACCACCTAAAACACCCATCAATGAACAAAAAGCCTTTAGCAACTCTCTAGTAACTACCCAAAATGTTTTATCATCCACCCAGGGCCCCCGACCACCCAGAACACCTAGAAACACCCTGGCAACCAGACCGAACATTCTATCAATCAGCAAGAAGGGCTTAGCAACAACCTAGAACATCTGTCAATGACCAAAAGGTCTTTAGCAACACCTTAGCAACTACCTCAACAACTCACATCAACAACTCAGATTCTCTGGCAACCACCCAGAACTTCCTTTGACCCACTAAGAATTCCTTAGCAACTCACTAGCAACCACCCAGAACATCCCATCAACCACCAAAAATTCCTTAGCAACTCCTCAGCAACTATTCAGAACCTCAAACTACCCTCAACAACCTTGAAGCACGCATATCATTCTATAAAACAGACAAAGCCCCCAGAAACCTCTTAGAGACCCTATTATTATTGTAACAACCAACTAGAACATTCTACTAACCACAAAGAAGCCCTTAGCAACTCCTTGGAGACTACCTAAAACATTCTATCAACCACTCAGGGCCCCCCAACCACACTTAACACCTAGAAACACACTAGCAACCAGCTAGAGGAACCCTATCAAGCACCAAGAGGGCCTTAGCAACTCCCTGGCAACCACCTAGAACATACATCAATGACCAAAAAGTCTTTAACAACATCCTAACAACTAAAAGCCTCCTAGAAACCCTATTAAAACTATAACAACCAAACAGAACATTCTAATAACTATCACAAAGCCCTTAGCAACGTCCTAGCAACTACTCAGAATATTCTATCAACCACCAAGAAGCCCTTAGCAACTCCCTAGCGACTACCTAGAACATTCTATCAACCACCCACAACACCCTAGCAACCGGCAAGAACATCCTGACAACCACTAAGAAGGCCCTAGGAACCACCTAGATCATCCATAAATGACCAAAAAACCTTTAGCAACACCCTAGCAAATACCCAGAACTCACATCAACAACCTAGAACCTCTAGCAACCACCCAGAACATCCCATCAACCACCAAGAATTCCTTAGCAACTCCTTAGCAACTACTCAAACCACCAACAACAACCTTCCAGCACACATAACATCCTATCAACTAGCCAAAACCGCCTAAAAATCCCCAGAACACCCTACCAATACCCTAGCAACCAGCCAGAACATTTTGTCAACCAAACAGAACTTCCAGCAACAACCTAAAAGCCTTATAGAAGCCCTACTAATACTCTGACAACCGAATAGAACATTCTACTAACCAAGAAGCCCTTAGCTACCCCCTAGTGACTACCCAGAACATTCTATTATCCACCCAGGAACCCTAGTAACCACCCAGAACACCCTAGAAACACCATAGCAACCAGCTAGAACATTCTATCAACCTGTCAGAACTGCTTAGAAACCTGGTAAAACACTTCATCAACAAGCTAGAATCAAACTTTCTACCAACCACCCAGAACAATGGAGCAACATACCCAGCATTATAGTGTGCACCTCAGCAACCGAATAACAAACACCCTAGCACCCCGGTGTTGAGTTTTGTCCTATGAAGTATTTTCTTCCAAAATGAATGTCATTTAGCCACTCTTTCCCATCTAACTGAATTCTCCTTCACTCTGCTTCTGGTTAAACAAACACATCAAGCTCTGTCTAAAGTGCTAAAAGAGGGTGATTAAGCTTCACAGACCACAGACTGTGGGACAAGTGTTTCCTTTGGCCTGTGTATTATTTCCTCTTTAGTGGCAGTGAGTAAACATCCCGCGGCCCTGCTGCTCCTGCCCATTTCCCTGCATTGAGTCTATGAGAGCCGCTGGGAAGGGTGGACATCCGTGACCTTGCCACACTGAAGGAGCAAAACATGAATGCAGGCTGTATACTAAACACTTTCACTGGCTATGATGAACACTCAGAAAAAATAGGAACAACAGAAATACAAAATAATACAAAAATAAAACCTCCCCCCTTAAACTCCTTACAGTCTGATTAAATGCACTGCAAATGCCATTTCATGTTATCTTTAATCCAGCTAAATTCCCAGAGGTGTGTGCGCTATCTGAAGGCATGTCTCATGATTTTCTGAAGAATATTAATTTAATAACGCTAATGTTAATGATCAACTAAACGAGCTATGAAAGCCGATCTGATTCGTCCTCTTCTCAGAGCGCCTGCAGCTGCACGAGTGCCGCCCATAGCAGCAGGTGTCTCCTAATGATGGACTGAAGACTCTCTTCCACTCACTGCTCGATATTTATGAATGCTTTAAATTCAGTAATAAATAACAGGCAGGACTTACAAGACGTTTGGATCCCCTGGCGACTGGTTTAAATGTTTATTTTAGGTTAAAGAGAGGTTCTATGAGGTGTGGAGAAATCTGAGCTGGTTAGAGAAGGTAGAGGGCTGGAAATAAGCTGACTGGAAAAGCGTCGGGACTCTGGTTTTGTCATTACAGGCAATAAGGGCCCTTTTTTCTGGTTGGAATTTATGAGTCAACTCGTTTTGCAGTTCACCGTGCGATCATAGATTTGGAATGTGTCACACACGGTTAATGGGAAATACTTTTTGGATACCCACAAGTGCAGGCCAGCAGCAAACTTGAGTCACTGGCGAAACCAAAGTAGGGCATCTGTTTGAGGTTTGTGTCATACTGAGGTTTACTAAGCTAGTGTTTAAAACTTTGAATTTAAGCTCTAAAAGTTGAGAATCATGTAGTGGAAAATTAGATTATCTAATCAGACACTATTTCCAATTCATTAAGTTTTTTATTGTTTACTTTGAGGTTTTTGATGCGGCACTTCTGATATCCAATTTCAAAGAACCCCTGAAACCAAAACATTTCCGATGGGTTTCAAACATAGTCAGCCAGAACCAGATGGAAATAACTGTAGAAAAGACAGCGCCGTCCTCCAGCCATGCAGCGTTGTGCATCTCATTGACTAATTATAATCAAGCCTTACAGAATTACCAATCAGACCTGCCACCATTTTTCAGTCCGAGCCATGAAGAGGCTGGTCAAAGGTCTCATTAAGAAAATTACAGAGTAACTCTCATTGTCAGCACCTTTTACCCTCATACATGAGGTATTGTAGAACCAAACTGTAATTATGGAGAGTTTTTTTCCCCCATCCCCTTGCACAAGTGTCTCTTTGCTCAGATTTGATGCTGTCTGATGAATATAATTAGGTGGACAAACTCTCACAATAGAAATGCTGGCGCTCAAGTGAATTCTTGATGAGAAATACTGAAAGCGATTTGTTTATTACCAAGCCACTTTATATACAACATAAACACTGCAAAGAAATTGGTTAGATTATAATGTCTAATGCATTATCAGGCGATTTTATTATTGGGGGCCGACAAATGAATGCATACCCTATTGAAAATAACAGCTTAAACCAGATTCAGCTGGTCTGTAGGTTGGTTTTAAAGAGGTCTTGTTCAAAACCAGCCTTTATTATTAATAAAATCATCTGTACCTGTATTGTAATTGCTTTCTGTCAGTATAAAAGGCTTCAAGGGTAAAAACAAAACAAAAAAAAACACACACAAAAAAAAAACAACAAAAAAACCCCACACAAAACAAAACAAAAATACCAAACAAAACAACAAAAAACACATAAATAAAACAACTGAACAAAACCAAACTAAAACAAAATGAACAAAAAAATAAAAATAAAAAACGAAGAAAAAAGAAAAAAGAAAAACAAAAAAACAATAACAAAACAAAACATCAAATGAAAAAAACTAAATAAAAAAAAAAACAAAAAACAAAACCAAATAAAATAACCAAACTAAATCAAAACAAAACAAAAATACAAAAACAAAACAACCAAACACCAAATAAAACAAC
>JAHKKF010515461.1:0-19720 GCA_019740295.1 Labeo calbasu
ATATCTTTAAAATAAATAAATTATTAGTCCTAGAAGAGGGTTCATAATACCAACAAACAAGAAACCCTATAAATATCTTTAATAAAAACACAAATTGTCCTAGAAGAGAAAATTATTTGAGACTTAGCTTGGACTACTAATAAAAGATTAAGGCTTGACTTGATCATTCAGTTAAACTCCTTATTAGGTTTTGGTTCTTGGAGATGCTGAGGTTTGGAGTACTAGGAAATGTAAATGTCTGGTTCAGCCACTAAGCCATTTTTGCCTGTGGGTACATGACACTTATCCGTGACTGTGAGACCCCTTAGTAAATCTGAGGCCTGAAGTACCAGGCCGTTCGCTGCCTGTCGAGTGAGATAGCTTTTGTGGACACCTTGCTTTTATCTCGATTTTGCATTTGTGCATCTCTATGTATTGAACACAATCTACAGCACCTGTTGAGTGTTTATGAAAGGCACTTCCATTTGATGCACATCGAAAAAATTCTCTTCACTGCGTGATCCACTTGAAACTCACTATCAGACTGCTGCACAACAATAGAATGACAGACATGTGCAGTGCAAAGCAGTGGGAACTGTCACGTCTATGAGTGGGAACAGTGCCCCTCAGAGTGAAAAATGCTACTCACAGTTAGCGACTCATTTTCAAACCGGCATTTAACACCAAACAGCCACTCTTGATTAGTGAGTAGATGATTCCATTTAAGTTTATCCAAACAGCTCTTTGGCACCGACACCGAGTTAATGGCATATTGACACACAGCAATTAGTAAACACGACACTCTACATCCTTCAAAGTACTTTTTGAAATTTGCACATTCAAAGTAGTAATAATAGTAATAATAACGGTGCTGAGTGCATGAAGGGGTCTTGTATTTGCTAACAAATGCTGATCTCCACCCTGACTAGGATAAATGTCATCATGAAGGAGGCCCCCTGTTGTACGCAGACTGTGCTAAACCTGAGTCGGGAAAATACACTTGGCTCAGTCTGCAGAGACAGGCCGTCATAGTGTCTCTGGGCCTGTGGTGTTTAATTGCTCTTCTGACAAGCAAACAATAGCCAAGGTGCAAATCCCCTCATTATAAACATATGCGGTGTGTCAGTCACGCTAATCTTCCTGTTGTTGGTTTATTGAGTATTAAGATAATCCCAATGACAACACTAACGGCCTTTGCCCAGCGAACATCCAAATCCTTTTCAATACTGTATTCTGTGCTGTAGGCTGTCAATGTATTTAAGTCTTTACGCATGTTATTATCTGATCAGAGGACAGGAGTTTATTAGGGTGATTACCTTTATTTAAAACAGACCTTGAAAGTATTAGTCGAACTGTCTAATACTTTGGTTCGAGGATTTGAACAAATCTGTAACTGTAAGTATGAAACTTCGACATGTTTCTCACCCTGCGTGATCTCGACTACAGACATGAACAAAACTTTGAACTGTGTGGTTTTTGCACTACATGCAGTACATTTCAGTTTCAATAAAAATCCTCTAGAGGGTCATATCGAGGCACAAGAATTATTAAGGGTTTGTTCACACAAAAATGAAAATTCTTTCATTACTCATCCCCATGTCGCTCCAAACCCGTAAGACCTCCGTTCATCTTCTGAACACAAATTAAGATATTTTTGATGAAATCTGAGAGCTTTCTGACCCTGCATAGGCAGCAACACAACTGACACGTTCAAGCCTTGAAACGTAGTAAGGACATCATTAAAATAGTCCATGTGACATCAGTGGTTCGACTGTAATGTTATGAAGCTATGAGAATATTTTTTGTTTGAAAAGAAAGCAAAAAAAAAACATCTCCACCGCCATTCACGAGAGTACTGGGACACATGCGTGTGATGCTGCCAACACAGGAGCTGGTGTTCTGATGTAGAACCTGTGCACAAGTCGATAAAACAGCCTTCGTAAACATGTCTGAAAATTTCGACAGAGAGTTTTTGCCCAGCCTTACTTATTTGAACTAGAATATACAGACGATGAACTAAGAGAGATGGACGTTCTACGTCAGAACGCCAGCTCCTGCTTCAGCAGCAGTGTCGTGATACTCTTGCGAATGCTTGCTATCTATGAAGGGTTAGAAAGCTCTTCGATTTCATCAAAAATTAAGTTAAGGTCTTACGGGTTTGGAACAACTTGAGGGTGAGTAATTAATGACAGAATTTCTATCCATTTAAAGCCTACACTGAAATTTTTTTTTTGTTTGCACACATAAATTAAGTGAAATTTAAAGTATTGAATTAAGTAAAATCTACTTAACTAAGTTGGTAAAATTAGCAAATGAAATAAGTAAATTTAACATGGCCAGTTAGAGTTTGATGAGTAATTTCTACTTAATTATTTTAAGTTAAATCTGCAATACTGCAGTACATTTCACTCACTTACGGTTTATAAAATTTACTCAATGTAACACTGGAAAAAAGGTTCACTTACAAACACGTCAGCAAGCAAGTAGACAGCTTGTTATGCTTTTAAGATAATATCTCCACTCAGTATAATTATTACCCAAATAAACACAGAGACCTCAAACCTTGGTACACCATACACAATGACGGTAACAATCAGTGGATAGTGTTAAAGTAATGGGTCGTTTTGAGTAGAAAATGAACTCCAGATGTCACAAAACAGTAAGTTACTAAACCTAACAACAAAAGCAACCATAAAACAGTGTAAATACAACTCGAAAAATGTAACCTTGTAATTACTGATGGGAAAAATGGGATCATAACTTTGATATTTACTTAAACGATCCTTGTAAGCAAAACAAACAATTCAAAGTAAAATATACTTATAAGTTCAAACTTTAATTTCTACAAGATTTAACTGAATACTAATATAGAATTCACTTCCTTTAATTCTTGTCTGAGCTAAATTTTTTAATGTAGACATTACATTTGTTTTAATGTAGTATTTACTACTAATAAAATAATTTTTATCAGTGTAATTTCGTAGAGAAAATGTCTTGACTATAATAAGAATCTTACATTGATGACTGGAGTAACGGCTGCTGCTTCTTTTGTTTTTAAACGTATGAAATAATTTCACAATATTACAGTTTTTACTGTGTTTTACATAAAATAAATGCAGCCTTGGTGAGCATAAGTTTAGAAAGATTAGTAAGAATAAGAGAGCCATTATATATTTGCATATATTTGCATGTATATCCAACAGCAGTAGCATTACAGTGTGACCTTTTGTATGCGAGTATCAAAGGGCAAGATCATATGTTTGGGTGTTTGGATATACAAGACTCATGTTTCTCCAAGCCAAAACTGCCACAACGTGGCTAACTGCCAACTAAGGTCAAACACAACAATAGGGAGCATTTCTCAGAAGTTCTCTCTTTCTTTCTCATACACACACACATATATCTCCCAGTCCACATCAAACCACTCAAACTCAATTAAACCCGCTCTCCATTGTGCAAACTGTGAATGAGATAAACAGCGAATGCATATTCTTATTGCAGGCAGGCAGCATGTTGTCTGGACCATTAAGCAGACAGACCAAGATCTTATCAGAGGCCGTGCGTCCACAGAGGAGCGTGTCATAAAAATGAGAAACTCTCGCAGATAATGAATCTGTCAGGTCACAGGCAGTCAAATATTGTAGCACAATGGTGTCTCGTTGCCATGCATGTTTAATTAAGCTTTAATTTCCCATGGAGCAGCCATTACGTCGAAACGAGGGGCCATTGAGACTGATGTAACTCCAATATGGCCACAAGGATGAGGCAAGCGTGACTGATGCTCCAAAATGGGAACTTGACCCGAGAGCAGGAGGTTGAGTGGAGCGTGTCTCGTCGCCTCAGTGTCATACACAATTCAACCACATCACGCTTTAAACAGGACGACCCATAGGAGATGGTAAATAATGCAGTACAGTAGAGCAAAACGCTGTTTTCATTTACTGTGCTGTCAGCGATGTGGGTGGCTCACAGGGCATTTGCGAAGGTGTTACAGGAGAAGGGTGGACGAGACTCGGACCAAACTACAACTATTTTTGGTGTTCTCTCTCGCACACGCATAGGCAAATCTCTTCTCGTTGTGAGAGCGCGTGCTCTTTTGTGGGACAGGGTGGTGTTGGTAAAGGGCTCTCTTCACTCTGAAGTTGATTATGATAATGGCTGATGATTGCAACGATGTAAACCGGTTTCTAATTGCTCATCAGCGCACGTCGTTCTAGGTTGATTTGAAGCGGCTGCACATCCTGCTCGGATCCGAGCCAGGCCCGCTCGTGATGACAAGAAACTTTGGCAAATTTAACACTCCCGTTCCACCTTTGAGTTATTTTCACAGGACAAGAAACAAATCAATAAGTTTGAAGCTTGAAGGGTACAATTATTCTCTGAAGAACTTCCCGTGACTGCCGCTTAGTGGTCCTGTGTGATTTCTGCTCTACGGAAGACTAAATTGAATCATCAGAACAAAGTGCTTGACTCAAACGACTGCACAATACGGTGCTGAGAAGAAACAGATTCTTCATTAAGAGACGGAACAACCAAATGGCTGATCTAGGGTTTGCTGCACCGACCAGTACGCTAATCTCACAATCATTCCTAATCGGAGTCAATCTGATGTAGAATCAGCCCTGAAGGGCTCTTTTTTACAGGATAACAAGAAGCGTAATGCCATCATCACTTACAGCTAAAGCCACTGATGGAACGCACGCGTTTGGCCGTAGCCTTCTGGTTCTGGAAACCAAGCTATAAATGTCCAGTTGATTTATCCATCTGTACCTGTCCAGTTAAACACCAAGATTACTGTGCATTGACTAAACCACAAGTTACAACCAAAACCACTCCGTGCTGAGCAACCTCAAAAGCCAGTGGCTCTCGAACGCACTTACTGGATAAATGGGACAACACTTCTGGGGTGTCACAAAATAGATTTCACTATATTAGTGCCAGAATGTTGTAGAACCGTAGACTGACAGCGGCATACATGTATTCTTAGCAGCTTTTATTTAAGCATAGAACGACCCGTTTAACATTTTTTAAGACCTCTTAATCTCAGGCGAATAAATCCTCTAGCACTTGGAAGAAAGAGCGCCGACACATGTTGAAGTGCTGGGATGGGTCGCTTTCAGCTAGGTCACAGATACTCCCTCATGGATCCAGAAAACCAGAATCGTGTGGGAGTATATTGTGAGCATGTGTTTGAAGTGCAGCAGAACATTGTTGATGATTGTTAAACTCCTGGCTGTAAACTGAAGAGAATGTAAGCAGACACAGACAAGCGAAACACTGCATGATTCTCCTGCTCTTGAATCACAATGCTTGTTATGTCTCAAACTTTTCAACTAGAAGAACCTAAAAAAAAATAGCTGTCATTATTTACTAATCTTTAAGTTGTGCCAAACGCATACTACTTCATTCTTCTGTTCTGTGGGAAAAAGCCATTCTAAAGAGTCTTTTGCAGCTCCTTTCCATAAAATGAGAGTTCACAGTGATCACAGATGTTTGTATAAAAATGTGAAATAAAATTAAATAAATATATAACATACTGCAACTCAAGCAACGTGTGTTCTGTATTGCTTGAAGCCAAACAATAGCTGTGTTACACAGACAACTGCTAATACTTTTATTTCATATTTTTCAAATCTACCATTTTACAAATACATAGCCACTTATAGAGTATACATTTTGTGTTATTGCAAAAGTTCATACCTTTTGAGAAGTGATGGATCCAGGCGAATGACAAGCATACAGGGAAGATGGAGTCAAACAAATATGCAGCCTAACCAGTGCCAAGAAAGAAAGAAAGAAAGAAAGAAAAAGAAATGTAAACGTTTTGATGTTTCACCAAAAGTTTAGGTAAAAACAAGCCATAACAAACTGTAGGCCTTCTATTCAAAATCGCAAGTTCTATTAATTCCTACATTAACCGATGAACTACATTTAAATGAAATTTAATTAAGTATTCTAATTCTTTTAAAATTCTTTTAAATATTATTTATATCTATTTGATAAAATCTGTTCACAACTCTGATGGGCGAAGTTATAAGCTGGAGGGGAATATTAGGTCTGTTTCTCACACACACACGCACAGATACAAGCACACAAAATATATACATATATATAAATATACAGCTGCAAGGTTCAAGTGCTTAAGGCATTTAAGAATATAAGAAAAAAGACACATTACACATTATTTAGCAAAGCTGTACCCACCTAAATTTTTGGCAAACCCAGGTAATTTACCATAGAAATATGTTTTTTAACTTTTATGACTGTTATAGCACCAGCTGTGGTCCAATCCCCTTAAAACTTTGCATGCTTGTTTAGAATCAACCGTCGCATGTGCTCAGCAGGTTTTGTTAAGTTTCAGGCTTTATAGGATTTGTGGCAAATTCAGACAGGCCGCTTTTCCAAATGACGCCGTTATAGTTTTCCAAAAGTTATATTTCTTTTCTTTTCTCTTTTTTAAATTATTGGCCTAGAGAGTTCAGAGAATTGTACTGTAGTGTTTTTTCCAGACTGAGCAAAAAACCTAGAACTAGTTTGCAAAAAGTAGGTTTTTTACATCTCCTCAATCATTTAACAAACGATTTGATTGACAGTCCTATCGGCCTCCGTTAACCTTGTCTAACAGGTGCTCAAACTTTGTCGGCCAATGGCGGCCATGTTTTTTGAGATATGCAAATGTCCTTGTAGACCAAGGATCTTCAGACCAAGACCATGCACTCTGATTTTCACATTGATAGGACAAATGGTTGCGCAGTTATAGCCATTTTTTATGGTTTTTTCTCTCTTATAGCGCCACCAAGTGGCCAAGCTCTGCGATTTTTTTCCCTCTGCAATCTTAGATTGAGCTCTTACACAAGTGTTGTGAATTTGGTGAAGATATCTAATTCTGTTCTAGAGTGGTCCTACCCCTTTCGAACGTTTGGCGCCCCCTTGAATCTTTCTGCACTGGTTTGGCTCCGATCGGGCAAAAAACCTAGGACTAGTTCACAAAAGTCGATTTTTCAAAAAATGCAAAACACCAAAATGTGTTCTGTCCGGTGTGAGCCAAGGATTCCAACGACACAAGACACTTGAGCCTGCAACTGATGGTTTAGGGGTTGAGAGCGATTTCTTACTTTTGTTTGCTGTAGTGCCCTTGTCAGGCCGATTAGGGCGAGCCTTGGTCACATTGTAGGTGGCATGAGTACTACCAACCCTCCAAGTTTCAAGTCTCTACGACTTACAGTTTGGAATGCACGATCAGTTCTACGTGGAGATCGCTGATCCGTGACCATTCCTAACAATTACAATAGGGTTTCAGCGCTACACGCCTGAACCCCTAAAAAAAAAAAACACAAATAGCACAAGGCTTGAGAATAAATAATGCACAAGTGTGCATGGACTACTTTTATGATAATTTTCTAGTGTTATTTATTTATTTATTAATTTATCATTTCTGGGGCCTGACAAACATGATCACAGCGTGTTATGCGGTAAATAACATCCACATATCATTTACCACCTAAATGGCTTATTTAAAATATTATATTGGTGTTGCATAGAAAAACAATATATTCACATACATATTTTTGAATCAGGATGATTCACTGATAGGATGAACTACTGCTTTAAATTATGTCGTTTGTCTGGCATAGGTTGCTGCCTTTGAGGTGATTTCTCATGTTATGAAGATAGTTCATGGAGATAAGCAGCAATGCAACTAATCAAACAAAGATATGCAGGATTCCTACAGTTTGGCAGAGCTTTATGACATCTGGGCCAAGAGCTTAAAAAGATTTGTCAGAGCAAGATGCCGATATGCTGTTATAACAGCTAAAAACACAAGTGCATGCATGCAGAAACAAGCACACACAAACAGGTAAGACATGGATTGTGTGAATGGCAACACCAGTCTTCAGATGGTGTAAAGGATACTTGGGCTTTACTGAAGTGTGAAGTGTCTACTTTGACAAGTAGCACTTGACAGTCATCTCAGTGCCGACAGTATATCCACATAAAATAGAATGACTCTGAGCTACATACTGCTATCAACTAAGAACAAAAGATTTCTTCACAGTAACTAAATAAGAAGTATAGAAATGCATACATTAAAAAATAAGAAATGTAATATCATGTAATGTGTGTGTTAATATTATCAGTCAATGGAAATGTGCAAACATAAAGCAACACAGTGTGTTGTGTGTGTATGTTTGTACACCAGGTGCGCTGACGAATGGTTGTTTCAATTACCCTTTATTTTTCATTTTAGATATCAAGCGCACTTGTATGAATGAGGAATATGTCGATGAATACTGGAGAGCCACTTTCTTTTTTGTTGGCATGTAGAGACATTGGTACCTCTGTAAATCAAAAAAGCGGTTGTGAGATATTATCCAAAAAGGAAGTTGGGTTTACAAGTGCGTGGAAAAATTGCCAGTGGGTCTCAAAAAAAAATATGTGCATGGTAACTCTGCATTAAATTCAGCCTTCCTATGACCTCAGTCTGAAAACATGAATGTGTCAAAAGCATGAGGGGTTGTTGAAGCCTTAAGCGAGTAATCAACAATGAAAACAAACAGTAACTCTGCTCTCGAGACGAAAGTCACTCTATTGAATTTGGTGTTTGCCATCAAGTGCCCGTAGCTGCATCAAGCGAGTGGAAATCTCGGTGTGTGACATCTTAAGTTAAAAGACGAGCTTTATTGTTTGGTTAAAACCCAACGCTGCGACATGTGGTCGTGCATAATGGCGTCTACTCCAGGGACCGTGTGTCTAAGCACCAGCCGTAGTGGGATATCAGTATATCAAAGCGTTCCTGGAGAATACAGTACAGTAAGAGCTAACCGCAGTGGGTCTTCCTCAGGCCCTGTGGTCCTCCACACAACAGCATTCAGCCCCACTGTGCAGCTCTATCAATATGTGTGTGGTGATGGATGGATAACCTTTACTGGCTTTATCTGCAGTATTCACTATGGGGCTGCTAGCTGTTGTAGTTAGGCATTATTGAAAAAGTCTATCAGAGACCTGCACCACAGAGAACATCAAAAACCTCCTTAAAAAGGCAAAATTTCTCTGTTAGAATTAAACTACAGGGTTGGCACAAAATCACTATTGTCATACTACTCTCCCTCTACACGCAAAGAAAAGCGTATGAAAATGCAGATCGCAGATCATTTCAAATACTTAACATTCGATTACATTTTCTGTAAATATGAACATTTTTTTCTACCTTAATTATTTATCTTTACAAAGCAAAACATGCAGTCTATATCACACTTTCCAATTTGTCCAAAAAAAAAAAAACAAAAAAAAACAAAGATCAAGGGGTCAAAGTTTGGTAAGCATGGCCTTGTTAGCCCCTGCTGGTGGAAGCCGTAACTACACCACCTGGTACATAAATGTTGTTTTTTACTGGGAATATTTGCTTAGGTCTGTGCATGTTATGGATCCATTTCACAGACTGTTTCCATAGTTATTATCATCGTAAATTTATAACAATATACTTGAGGCTACATTGCCTTGCCAATAAATTACAGAAAACTAATTAAGGCTGCTGTGTTTGTAATACAATGGCTGAGAGAGTGATTTTTTCTACCTGAACTCATTACGAAAACGCACCTGTGGGAACTTTTTCACAAGACGGGAAATACGTACCAATAAATACATATCACTGCAGTTTCCAACAGAAATGAACACTAGAGGTGGTAAAACAACGAGCATTTGTAATCGTTTTCGTACACAGTTATGATTACAGCTCCATATGTTTCGCTTTCTAGACGTAACAAGCTTGCTCGGTAGCTCAGCCGGCACGAAATTGGACTTGGGATGCGGAATCCTTGGGTGCGAATCCCGTGAAAAACATGACACATAATGAAAGAGCCGAAAGATGAGAGATCGAAAAACAAGTCAAAACAGCATGCTTGCGATTGGTTTTTTTACATCACATTCGCTTTTGTTCATACCAACAGGTAGGTTTAGGTGTAGTGCAGATGGTATTTTAACTCTCATGACACATACAAAACCAACGTAAAACATAAAACGTACCACATGTACGTTCATCTGTTCTGGGGAAAAAACACTCTTTTAGCACCACTTAGTGGGCACTTCACATCGAATATGTCATGAAACGTACATGGCTGGATGGTTGGATATCTTACTCTCTTTTTTTGATAACCGTAATCCATGCACTACAATAGATGCTATTTATTAGCGATATATTCTATTTACACTACGTAAAAACAATAGTATTTTCAATACAATAACAGTAGTTAGACGCTATTTATACTACTATAGTGCAAATAGTGGCAGATATCGGCATCTCAGTATCGTAGTACATTATAAAACACTACGCAATAATAATGTATTGAGTGTAAACTATAATGTTTATTAAAATTATTAAATGGATCACGCTAATTGGTATAGCAAAGCACTCCCTACACCTAACCCTAACCGATAAGGCACATTATTTTCCACTTTTCGATAATTTCCTTCATTTTTATTGAAAATAAATGCCCTTCCGATGTGATATGTGATGTGAAAAGGGAGAAGAACAAGCTTGGCAAAAGGCGGATTCAAAGTCAGGTCGAATGTGTCAAAAAGCAATTGTTATGCACGTTACTACCTACCAGCTTAATTAAACTAATGATGGTTTGTGGCAAAAATGCCACTAAAATGAACAAATATGGCCCATAAATTCAAGACAAAGGGGCTAAAAATGCCCCTGCACAATTAAACAACAAATTACGGCTGTTGCGATTACAATGAAATGTGAAAATAAATGAAAAGCATCAATTTGCGGATTTACATTTAGATTCACTCACACTGCATTAGATTGCTTTTACGTACAGCTTTGTCCAACGCTGAGCCTTATAACCAATCAAACGTGTTTCTGTTGAACTTAGGAACGCATTGGCCAATCAGAGGCGTTTAGACTAGTCAGCGCTAAAAACGGCGAAGCTGTTGTTGAGTGTGCACGCTTGCAAATTCCATCATAGTAAACAACACAGTGCAAATACGATGTACAGTAAACAAAAGATTAATTTCAAAGCTTCAGTGATTATAACGGGAGTTTTTGCAAAACTTGAACTAGACTTGTTTGTCTATGAAACAAAAACATTTTATATTGTTTTCTATATCAATATTAATACTCATTATTACAATATAAAGAGAAATAATCTACAATAATGATTTTTTGCAGCACAATGCGCTCCTGTTTTTTTTTTTTAACATGTATAATTTAGATACAATTTTAAACAGTCTATTGTTGTTGACAACATTTTAAAATATTGACTAAAGTAATTGAGTAAATTTAAATATTTGACATTAAAGACAACAAGTATGGTTTTTATAATAATAAGGTGATTTTGCCCCAAAATTGTCTTTTAAATGGAAAAGTTCATTTCCGACCCTGCTACCTATGCCACTGGAGCTGCCTTTTGCAATGTTGTCTAACCAGAATTGAGTGCCCATAAGCAAAAATACAGTAGAAGATTTTAGGCCGTTTACTTTCATTGGGTCTCAGACCAGCTGAGCGATTGCAATTGAGATGAATAGGAATGCTAACAGACAAGCTTTCTTCAGGCATTGTAAAACACCTTGGTACAGATGCTACTGTATGCATTACCTCCCTCGACCTGATCAAACAAGTAGACGTGTAGAGACTACATGACTCGCCCTGTGACGGGGGGCGTTCGCAGCAAAATCAATACATGTATTATGAAATAAAAAAGTAAGAGAGCTTGGCTGGCGTGTACCTGCCGTCGAGGGAAATTAGCTGTTGACTCGGCCAGCTCAACCTCAGACAAAGGCTTTTCTCCCCTTCTGATGTGCCCTGCACAGTGCAGGAGGCTGGTGTAACCTGGGAAACTGGAAAATCTTGCGGAGGTGGGAAAAAACAACTCATAAAAATGAAAGGATTCAATTTTCAAACATATGCACTAACCACTTTCTATCCTGCTGTGTTGCAGTCTATTGACAGCATATAACATTTCATTTAATCATTCAGGGGGCTAAAAATATAAGAATGTCCCCATGAAAAAGATAGCGGTGATACGGAAGGATGGAAAATGAAAAGCAGATGGGAAGATTGCCGTGGCGCTGTCAAGACAAGAAGACCATGTGGAGCTGATCAGGAGAGGATCGGTGCCCGTGCCGAAATCCGATCACGGCGACGCGGGCTTGTACTGAATGCTTAACCAATTAGGCCGGACATCAGAAGCCCCGCCGCCCCGGCCACTCCCGGCAGGGGACAGGAGTTACCTTACCCAGCCCAGCCGTTGCGGTTTAGCTCAGGTTTATTCACATCCAGCTCAAAACCTCCAGACTAGGAAACATAAGCCTGGCTCCAATCATATAAATAAGAGATGTTTATGCCTCAGACATGGCCAAACACGAAAAAGGAACATTTCAGGGCTGCTGGTGGTATGGATGTGTTTTTGGGATAGATATCATTAAGTGCATAAATGCTTGCCCTGAAGCACTTCAATGTAGAGGAAGCGGTCCAGAGAGACAGGCAGATAGTTTGTTGATCCCAGCTAATCATAACAGATTTTGGGGCGAAATCACATCTCGTGCACTTTCCCGCTCCTTCCGAGTCTATACAAACAACCCGGCGCATGAGCTCTTTTTCTCTCGTTGTTTAATGGCTTGTAATCTGCAAGGATTCTGTGGTGCAACATTATCACAATACTTGAGTAACAAAACATCACGATTCTTTATGTGTTGCCTTACACGGAGTATTGCGATACATGGTGATTTATTTATTTATTGAGTGAAGTAAGCGAGCGTTTCATATGATATTGTTTGCCAATTGCACGGGTCACGTTACGATCGTTGTACTCTATAGTGAAGACGTGAGCTTGACTCGAATGAAGGAAGGCCATCTCACATTTGTGAAACCATGCTGTTCTTTCAACTTGGAATTCAATACCTTAGCTTTCAAAATTCCACACACATTTCATATAATGTATTAATTTTGTATCATAATAATAATAATAGCATATGCACTCATTCATGCAATTCATTAAATATGTTGTATAGCTTTATTTAGATATTTATATGTGGATATGCAATTAATGTAAATGCATTTATTCAATTCAAATACCAAGAAAAAAACGATTTCACCTTGGTTTAAAGAACACATTTAGTTAGTGTCAATATAAAAATTTCATTTTTAGTAATTATTCGTAATATTAGTTTATGCATTAATCCATGCATGTTCTATGCCTTTATTTATACATTTATATACAGAAACATCATTTATTTAGATGCACTTAATTAACGTTACCAGTATTTTCCTAATTTTGCTTTGTATTATTTAGAAAAACTGAAAGCTTATTTATTGATAAATAAACAAACTGATACAATCATTTGTACACATCTGTAGTATTTTCCAAACTCGATGTGTTAAATTTCACTTAAATAGAAAACTTTATGCAAGTACCAGCAGAAGACTAATATGCAAGCCAAGGCAGCTTAAAACGTATTTACATGCAAGATTATGTCTATTCAATTATTTTCGATTGTTTGCATTTGCCATGCGTCGAGAAATCTAGAACTGGTTTGTTTTAGTGAGACCGGCACTGTTGCATAAAAGTACCTCTTGTCTAGATGTATACATTTATTCTACTCTGAGTGTCATCCACTCAAATTGCTTCCATGATTACTCATATTATTTGGTTTTATTGAAGGTAAATGAATGTTAATGTTTTAACATTATTAGAAAAAAATTAGGAGATCAATCACAATTAAATACTTTAATTGACTGACAGCACTAATTAATATTGATACTTGCACTTCCCTTTGAGTGTTTGGTCAATTATTTCAAGTGGAACAGGAACAGACAGTGTGTTATGGACAAGTCAGATGTGTTTAAGCAGCTAATGCAGCCCATCATCAAAATGTGAGATACTATCTGGGACAACAATGCATTAGACTAGGACAGAGAGAGAGAAAGAGGGACAGAGTATAAGGAAAAAAAGCATGTCCAGTATCATTACACTAGAACATTGCACTCTGGGGTATCATTAAAGGATTCAATTGTGTTAGTGCCGTTAAACATGGCGCTAATTCGGGCCCTCTGAGAGGTAATGACCAATCTGTCAACCGCCATCCAAAGGGGGTAAAGGGAAACGCAGCAATACTAAAAACAGCAGAGACCAATTACGTCTTTATATCATATTACACATGGCCAACACAACCGGGCCAAGCAAGTGCATTATGACATTAATTAAGTTCTATGATGATGTAACCACTGCTCAAGCTGAAGAACATTCTGAGAATGCAGCGATACTAAACAAACAGAGCATTAATACAAGTCTGCTGCAAGCTAGTTTGAGTGCTTACCGATAAATTCAACAAAGGTCAACATGAGCAGAGATGGAAGACGTATTCAAATGGGTCCGATCACTGAAAGACTAAATCAAAGAGGCTGCACAGAATAAACTACTAAAAAGAATCAGTCTGTTGATTAAAACAGGTTGTGTAAGCATTAGAATCTAATGTGACCTTCTGCAGCCCCTATAACAACATATACAGTGTTCAGAGACAAATTTCTTTTCCATGATTTTCCATTTAATTTCGAATAAACAAACTAATACAACTGTTCAGACATCAAAAATTGTAACTGCAAATGGACTTAATGTAGCACAAATTAGGAGAACAGCAACTCAGGGTTTATTTTCATCTAGTTTCCCGATATATTGTCATATTGTCAACCTTCTGTTGTTTACTGACAATAAAACGCGAAGTTACTATAATGTATTATAATATTATTGTTATTTTTCAGTTCATCTGAATGGATGCGCAGCACACCTGTATTTGACAAACCGTAATCTCTAGTGTGAAGGTACATGTCATCGCTTTGCCGCAAACACATGCAAAGAAAGATACAGAGCGAGAGAGTCTTACATACCATGCAGAATTGACGCGCTACATGTAAACGATATTCTTCGTTGTATTTTCCTGTCAAAATAACGGAGTTCCTTTGGAATTCTTCAGCTTTTAACAACTGCCGGTTTCTACGGTAGTAGGCGGAATTAATGCGAAAACGGCAGTCTCATTGGCTGGCGCTCACCTATTACCGTCCCTGTTTTGATTTCAGCAAATCAATTCGGTCGAACGCAGACAACGTGATTAATATTCATGAACCCAGCAGCTCATTAATCCTTAGCGCGTTTTATATTGTTATGTTTTGTTATCTTATCAGTATTATTTTTTATTTTATTTTTTCCCTTCTTTATAGAAACACTAAATGACAAACAATCTCTTAAGCACCACCACCATTCCTAAATTCAGTCAACATGAGAAATATGCATTCATACATGGTTTTCTAATTCCTAAAGATTAATGCTAAATTATCAAAAATCTACTAGCCAATTGCGATCCTACTGCCAAGGTGTCCGGTCGATAATACTTACAATAATTTATTCAATTTGATAGGTGTCTCTGGCATTGTCCCACAGCAACATTAAAATAGGGTAGATTAGTGTACAATGTTTTATAATAATAATTAATACTATTTAGTGTCCATTTAATTTAACTTATTTAATATTGGGGACATCCAAGTTTTTTTTTAAGTAACACAATATTTACTTTCCCTGATAATTAGTTACTTTTTGAATGATGTAACTCAGTTACTATTTTTGAGAAGTAACTAGTAACTATAATTAATTACTTTTTTAAAGCAACATACCCAACACTGTATATTGTATATTTATCACATGTACATTAACACTCTCTCTGCGTATACGTAAACCATAAGATGTTCTCAAAAGCTAAAACTTAAAAATGCTAATATTAATTCCTAAAATACCACATTATGTTGTCCTATTAAAACAATGTAGACTTTGTATTTTAGCACAGAGCATTTAGAGAATCCT
The DNA here is from genome assembly GCA_019740295.1 of Labeo calbasu. NCBI lineage: Eukaryota > Metazoa > Chordata > Actinopteri > Cypriniformes > Cyprinidae > Labeo > Labeo calbasu. Next base: position 15,837 of record JAHKKF010515461.1, read on the forward strand.
GTATATGGAACTAAGACTACAATTAAATGTAACATTGGTTTAATGTTTTAACTGAAGTGAACTAAAAGGAATAAATTACAAGGTACTTTATATATAATCATACACATATACTGCTTGAACACACACATGTTTTTGATGTATATATGTGGAAGAACAAGAAAAGCAGAGAAGGGAGTGAGGAGACTGCCTAAACCAAGCCAAGAGGAAAATGTGACTAATGGTGTAAAAAAAAAAAAAAAAAAAAAAGGGGGCCCTAAAAGTGCCAGCATGCTTTTGGCAGGCCAGCGTCACATATGCCGTCAGGTCCTGAGCATCCGTATGTCATGTTCCAAGTGACAACAAGTGACAACTGGTACTGCAGTCTGTGCAGCATCCCTGACTTCTGGTTGGGGGAGACTGGAGTGTCACACGGAGCTCTGATTCGCCCCCACATCATACTGAAGATATTAACCCACCTCACCTTAAACATTCAGCAGCTAAACTTCAGGGTCGCAGACATAAAGTGCAATCTCTCTATAGAAATGGCACAAAAAAGAAAGATATACACCTTAAATTTGAAGCTTGACTTCACCGAAGGTCAAAACTTGTTGTTTATTTATTTATTATTTTTACTTATGCCTGTTGGAGGTGGATGTATAAGTGGTATGACAGGTAGGAGGGGAGAGCGGAGTCGAACAGCATGAGCCCGAGGAATCATTTGCCTCCACATAGAGTCATCAGCAGTGTAGAGAAGGAAACCGATGGCAGAGGTGAGCGCTTTGTGAGCTTGACCTCGCACGGATCTGATAGTTTACTGCAGGGGTGCTGCCATCGAGCAGCTGGGATCCCTCCTCCAAACCTTCTGTTGAAGATTGAATAACAGACACTGAATGGTCAACAGACAGGGTGCAAAACGCATTTTCGGGACACAGCAGACACATTCGGTGATAGTAACAACAGGGGACGGCGAGAGAAACAACAGAAAGTCAATTTCGCGAGCGCGGAGCCCTTAATGGAGCTGGAGCATGGGGGTACAAATAAAAAAGCAGAACGGCGTCGCGATGGACGGGGCAGATAAAAGGGGGCCGGCTCGCTCCGCTTGACGCAGGGGAAGATGCGCGACTGGAGTCGTCGCAATGGTGCGGCCCAGAGGAATGAGCGTCGAACGTGGTAATGGAGCGACGGTGTCACCGAGAGGGCAAAGGCGAACAGCGGTGTACTCCGTGAGCGATAACAAAACGATAATTGTAAAACTCATTTGCATTAAATGACAGAAACCATTAGGGGCTAATTAATTCTAGTGGATGCGTGTTCCAAAATGGGAGTGTCCTGCTGGCTGACGAAGAGGGGTTCTTGAGGAAGAAATCACAAATGGGGAAAGTGTCTACTGGCAGCTGCTCATTAAGGATAATGGGGCGATGGATAGTCACTTGCGCTAAGAGAATCATCCATTTCAGTAAACAGAAACTGATTGATATTTGAGCTATAACTGCCACCATTAGGGCCCTCGAATCGTGCGATGTGTGCAATTTCCCTGCTGTATCGCTTTTAATGGATCTCGGCATTGTCAGGCTTCGATATTTCCTGCGCGCGAAAAACAGCAAACAGCATGAACCGTAATAACAAAGAAAAATCTCTCTTGATAAGTTATAATTGCTTAAAGTGCTGGTCTCATACAATTGAACGCTAAGGGCAGAAAAAAGTTTCCGCAGGACCGCTGGCAAGTTTCCCAAAGGAAACGGCATTGAATGTAAACTCAAATTAAGGCACTTGAAAAAGTATCTTTCGGAGAAAACATTTCCGCACCGGTCGTTAAGCCATCAGAAGTTTGCTCTGTGAATGGCTGTGTATGCTCCAGCGGGGACCATAATGAAACAGCATTATGGGAATGGGCAGCAGGGAAAGCGGGCCTTCCTCCAGGGCCAGGGGGAGCTTGTTAGCTAGCTGAGGTAAAACACTGGAGACAATCCCAGACACCTGGCTTCCCAAGGACCACCGGGGGAAGATGCGAAGGGGGGTGCAGGGGGTATCTGAGGGGAGCGAGCAGCCCACTTTAAAGAAAAATCTTAAGCGGACCTGGAGACCGAGCAACCTCGTAACAATCGGAGCTCGTCAACGAGAACCCCCCGATTCCGTATCGGTTCACGGGGGGCCTCGGCGCATTGCTGAGAGGGCAGGGCGAGTCCGCTGCACCACTCCAAACTCCTCCCTCCCGACTCTCGAGAACACAGGGACAAAGTGAGGGAGGAAGAAAGGTCTCTGGAGGACAATGCAGCGTGTTCCAGCAAAGCAGGCAGCAGACTAACCACTCCAAGAGCCTCTCCCCTTTCCCTCTCCGTGCTGAAAGGTTCTCACTGTGGCTGCTGCTCCAGCCACTAAATGGAGTCTTCCTCCTCTATAGAACATTCCAGAGGGCTGAAACAACGCTGAAGTGGGCGCCTCTCAATGTCGCTCTTTAGCGCAAGGGAAAGCATTATCAGAGAGGAGAATACGGGAAGAGAGGCCAACATTAAACATGTATACGTTCTCCGGCTCTCATTATAAAACACCCTCTTGAAAACTCTCACCCGCTTCAGAGCCGAGAACAGCGTTGACCGTTTACTACGAGCTTTCGTTCCCACTCGATGCGACTCGGGGGAACCGCTACGCCTAACGCGGTTAAGAAACGTGCTTCGCGACATCTCATTCCCCGTCCCGTCAGAGTTAGGAACGATAAAAGAAGCCATTTTGGGATCTAACGGGAGGACTATCAAAATACGGCGCGTTGCAAACACAGGTCAGAGACTTCAAAGATGAGCCGTGTCATTGACCTCTAATATATCTGAAGCTCCTCACCACAGATGATATGAACCCATCCATATGATATGAAAATCAATAGGCCTGCAAAGGCACAAAGCACTTGAGGAGAGCAGCTCCACTACATGCTGCTAGCTCAAATTGCTGTGTCTGTGATCGTATGATTGTGCTGTAATGGGTTGTGGCGGGGAAGGGCTGCATGGGCATTTGACTTGCTGGTAGGGGGTATATGTGTATGGACAGAGGGTACGGTAAAGGGGCAAAGGAGTTAGTGAAGCTGGACGAGTAATAGACTTCACTCAACTCTCCGAACAAACTGTCAGAGACTGAATGTTACAATGGAAAGTCAAAGTGAAGATGCTGCTTAATTTCAGATAGATAGATAGATAGATAGAGAAGAAATGGTTTAAACACGTATTCCAACACCGCCCACAGACCCGAGGACGGCAGCAAAAAACATCACTCATATAGATCTTACAATTATCATGATAAATTTGGCAATAAACTATCAGCACTATCATTCACTTTTATTCATTCATATTTGTATCATGCAGCACCGTGCCCTCGTTGCCCCAAGCGATACCATTTCCCCCTCATAAGTCTTGAGTGCACAGCAAAGCATCCTCTCCCTACTTCCTACTTTTTTTTTTTTCCTCCGTCCTCTTTTCTTTTTTCAAAAATTGCATTTGGTGTCTCTATTTTTGGTGCGGCTAATTAATCCTCAGCATTTAGACAGAAAGCCGCAGGAGTAACAAGGCATTTAGGGGCCGATGGGGCCCTCAGCGTCAACGGCAGGCCTGGTTATGGAAAGCCCCCTGCCGTTTGTCATGTCAGCCACCGTGTGCTGCTCCCATTAGGCTTCGCCCACACTATTGCCAAAAGGCAAGGGCACCCACGCACACCATAGGACAGCCATGTCAGTGCAAGTGTCTTCACCCACGATATTAAGACATGCACATACTGTCCAAGGAGGTCTATAATAGTTGGAGAAAGCTATCAGTTAGCAGTTAAAGGAGTAGTTCACTTCCAGAAGAATGTACTCACCCCCTTGTCATCCAAGATGTTCATGTCTTTCTTTCTTCAGTCGTAAAGAAATTATGTTTTCTGAG
>JAHKKF010515461.1:19770-45459 GCA_019740295.1 Labeo calbasu
AAAACATTTCAGGATTTCTCTTTATATAATTGACTTCTATAGTGAGTTTGAACTTCCAAAATGCAGTTTAAATTCCACTTCAAAAGGTCTTATTTAATAAAATGATCTGTTACTATGTACAATTTATATACTCTTTAATCTTAAACACTCGTCTTGTCTAGCAACTTTAAAATTGTCCTACATCGCTGCAGAAGTACCGACCCAGTGTTTAAAAGTGAACATATAAAGAGGGTCAAACACCCTTAACAAAACAAAAGTAAAACAGCGAAGCAGGACAATTTTGAAGTTGGAGGAGAAAATGGCACCATAGAAGACCATTATATGGCGAGAAAAACTGAAATGTTTTCCTCAAAAAACATTTCTTTCCGACTGAAGAAAGAAAGACATGAACATCTTGGATGACAAGAGGGTGAGTACATTGTCTGTAAATTTTTGTTCTGGAAAACCAACTTTTGTAAGAGTATTCTAAGTATTTAATGCAACCAGCCACAGATGTTTGTTTTGAGACAGTCAGCTAGGCCTTAAAGTAGTATAAAAGTTTAATACGTTTATACAAGTTAATATGATATATTATTAATAAAAAACGGAATATTTTAAGTAATATAATTCATGGACATAACTATAAAGTGTTTGCGGTTTCCAAGCAACAAATAATTTTGGAGCATTAATATAAAATGTGTGTTCATTAAGAGTGATTTCATAATGGCTTTTATATTCAGTTTATAATAATTAATTAATTCACTCATAGCTTCTCTTTAACTTCATTATGGCTCTTTTTAATAAAATTACTGCATTTTTGCCATTGACAAAGTCAGTTTTCAACTGTGTGAATATCTAAAATGCCTCCGTATAGTGAAGACACTGGCATTATAATACAGACATAGTTTCCTAAGATATTTCACATTCAGAACATCATTTTGATTTTATAAGGTACAAATCTATTGTTGTAATAAATCTCAATACTATAAGGGCAGGAAAAACAAGGATGGAAGTGATGGAAATGTATCACATATAGGAAGCCTCTCAGCTATACTTAAAGAAAAAAAAAACCAAGACAAGACAAAAACTTTTTTTTCTTCCTTAACGTTGTTGTAACACAGCTTGCATCTTTTGTGTTTTCCCAACTGGGCTTTTAGTGTTGAGAGCGTCTAGCTGTTATAGGCTCGGTGTTTCAGTGGCACTTGTGCATTCCTGAATATCAATGTGGCTGTGAGAGCAGATTAGAGGCTGCCTCCCTCTCCCTCCCGAGCTCTTCAAATTAGTTTGATTTTCCCCCAGATGGTCAGATTAAATTACATAAACGCTGTCAGCAAAGTCCTATTCTCCACTGTATTCATGCCATCCTTACTCAGAGGCCCTACCTCCCACTTCTTTTAAAATCGTTCCTTGCCCTGTCCTCTCCTCTACCGACCGTAATTCTTGTGTGTTTGAGTTTCTTAATACATCCTGACTCTTTCACTCTCTCTGTGCCTTGTTTAGAAGTGTGTGTGTACCAAAGATGTACAGCTGACAAGGTCTCTATAGATGAATCACTGTAAAACTCCATCCTGTGCCCCCGCTGCGTGTCATTCCGACAGAAACCCTGGGTTTTGGAGGGACTCCAGTGCCAATTATTACAATAACAAGTGTTTAAACGAACAAGACTGCACAATTATAGCACTTAATCACTTGCCTTAATCCACATAAGATTAGAGATCGCAGATCTACCTCTAGTATTGCGCATATCTGGATAAATGATACAAAAACGTGCGGTTCGAAACCAAGCGGGCTCCTGGCAGAAAAGAAAAGAATTTGTCAAAAGTATAAAAGTGAAATAGGATAATAGAATTAGAAGGGAAACAACAATACGATTTTAAGAGACACAGGTCGCACACTAGGAGATTTTAATCTCTCCCTCCCACACAAGCACAACTACTTTCTGGCTTCTGTCAACACAAAATGTCGGTTCCCGCAAAGCCGAAAAGGCACAAAGAGGTTTTCGTTTGCAACTTGGTGGCTGTTTAGGTCGGAGAAGTAAACTCCTTCTGACAGACTAAACAGAAGTGGAAGCCCTGGGTGGCCCGCTCAATTAACAACCCCGAAACGTCTGGGTGCAACTGTTTTTTGAGCTAACACAACATTTTTTGCAGTATTTCTCAAGCTGAAATAAACAACAAATGTTGAAAAACCACCGAGAGAGAATTACACAATTTCCCCTCTCCACCCGGCAACACTAAAGATACCATCTGGTCATCTCGTTGTGAGGGAAGCAACATCCTATCATTGAGGTGTGTGCGTGTGTGTGTTATGAACACTGTGACACCTCCACTTCCTCAACGGTGGGATGAAGTCTGGTATCACTTCCAGGAAATCTGGTCAGCGTGCTTTGAAGTTCGACATGGTATAATATTGCTGGAGAAAAATGTTTTCAAATCTCACTGGACTGAAAAACAGTTGCAATTTTGCAATTCAGTTACATAAATAAAGAGAACGGAGGACACCCCTTTTAAGTTTGCCTTGTAAAACGCATCATTTCCATCCCTCCTGTCTAAACAGATGGACAACTCTGTCTATAAGCTGCGAGCTCATATGGGCGGACCGTCCCTCGAGTTTCCAGCCAGACCAGAGGTAAATAATACCCTCTGTGCGATGCTATACAAATGAAAACTGGGACGCGGGTCCTCGTTCGCGGTTTCATCCAGAGGCAAAGGCTTGGGCAACCGAGAGCTTAAATTTGTGAATTGTGCAATGGGTCCAGATTGTAAACATGTTTGTTCTGCAATTGGGCCAACACAACTGAATGAGAAAGGACGGCAATTAATGGAACTTCAGCCGAGGCAGGACGCTTGAGGACACTGGGAAAGACGAGGCTGCGCTCAGCTAATTGCCCCGCTTTGTCCGTTTTAAAATAAAGTGTAGGGTTGAAGGTCAAATCCCATTCAAACGCAAACAAGAGGTATTTATGTTAGACAGCCTGAGAGGAGGGAGACAAACGTCTGCCCTGTGAAGTGTTTAAATACGAATATTTCATTTTGTCATTTACCGTAGCGCCTCGTATTAAATTAACGTGAGTGGACCATTATTTTCAATAGGATTGGATAAATACCCTTGAACAAATGATCACAGAGAGTGCTGAAAAACACACGGAATGAGTTCTGCTAACTATCAACAGCCACGTTTACAGTCTAAAAATGCAGTTGCAATAAAATTATAACAGCAATCATTTAATTATAATAATAACAATAATGAAGAAGGGCATACTGTAATATAACTCACATCCCTTATTTTCCCAGCTGACGCAAAGATTGTTTATGCAGTTATTACTCTCAGATGAGACGCTATGATATAAACAGAGAGTAATAAATTTTGCATTATTGTCTGTCATGTTTTTAACCTATCAATGTGCAAAGTAAACAGCAAAGTCAATAAAAAAGCAGCAATTATTGATTTATTTGAAATAAATGGAGTTAATTAAATATAATCACATGATAAGTACAGAAATAAAAATATTAAATTATTACATTTAAATTTGACATTTAAGGTGTGATTCACACTTTCACCTTCACCTTTTTTTGAGAAATATATCTTTATTTCAGGACTTCCACCTTATGCTTACGACAAAGGAGAACTGCAGAACTGTAGATAATTTAGTAATTTGTGCTACAATGGTTTTACTTTGCTGTTTGTTTATTCTATATGTCACACTGCCAATTAGGGTGGATCGAAGAAAAGTGTTTTGATGCGTATTTCTTTTTTGTACTTTGTTCTAACCCTCTATGTCTTTTGGCAGCTTGCTACACATTACTGTGCTGGAAGCAAGAAGAGACGAAATGTGTCATATTATCAAGTCCATTTCATAACAAGTTGTGACTTTTCAGGCTTAGCATTTTTATTATTAATTGAATGAGACAGGTGTAATAGAAATGTAAACCACAGCGTTAAAACATTAAATATAATTGTTCCATATACAGGCACTGTTTTAGCTCTTCACTGAATACTGCTTTCATAATAGTTACAAGCTAAAAATTGTACTGACATTCAAATAAATAAACAGAAATTTGCATGACAGTTATTTATAATGATTAGATTAGTTTTAACACTTTGAAGGCATTTAATTTGCCTTTCTTGGTTTATGGCTAACTTCTGGATCTAAATCACACTCTTGTTTAAATTGGGAATCATTATCTAAAGCTTACAATAAAATAAAAAATAACAATAATATAATATACAAAAAGTTTAGAAAGAGTTCCGAAATTGTGAAAAAAATTAGCAGAACGTGGATGTGGTAACCGATATCCCAGACAAGACAGACCCAACAACACTAACAAACACACCTACACGGTCTCATTCCATTTCCTCTTAACCATCATGAAGTAGAGGGGGTCAATTTGGCCTCCATTCTATAATCGCATTTGCTCATCAGACCCTAAGTACAAAGAGAGCCAGTTACCCAAGCACAGAACGCCTGACCCACCAGCATGACCCAGACCCTGCAGTCCCTGTGGTGGAAAGTCATCAGAAGGTTGGAGATGCTGGGGTGCTTGCTGCAGCACTGCTTCTCTGCGGGGTTGTGGGGCTCATTAGTCATGCGGTGGTCGCTTCTCACCAAACACAATTAAGACTATTTGCCCTCCTGCAGCAGATGCTGATGAGACAGGCAGAGAGGAGGATTGGTTGTACGGCCCGCGCTGCTACGAGAGGACCACAGCGATGGAGGCAAAAATTGAATTTTGATAATGGAGTACATCCATTTGAGGGGCTTGGCAGGGATGGCGAACGAGCAGGAAGTGAAAGAAAGAAAGAGGGGTAAAAGGAGGGGCGGGCGGGGGGTGCAATAATGACCTTACGGGAGTGAAAATCTAACAGTTCCATTGCATCCGATCTGTTATGCACATTTCACAAAACCAGAATCAGTTGCAGTTGTTACCTGTCACTCACCTCTAGAAAGGTCAAATGAGATTAGAAACACAACTACAGCCCTGAGGGGTGTTATCGGAGCTCTCTATTCAACAGGTGAGCTCTAGATGCTGATGCTTAGATATTCTAAGATGCTGAGCATTTTTGGCAGTATGGCATATTTTTGCTTTTTTCAAAAAACTATTGAGTGGCCTACAAAAGCAGCATTTTAAGGTATCATAAGCCTGCTCTGAAATGTTTTAAAAGGTCGGCAAAGTAATTACTGTATGCTGAAAGCTAAAAATACTTTAGTCGTATTAATAGAAAATAGTTAATGTCTTAGAGAAGTCCACTTCCAGAACAAAAATGGACAGATAATGTACTCACCCCCTTGTCATCCAAGATGTTCACGTCTTTTTTTCTTCAGCCGTAAAGAAATTATGTTTTTTGACTTTTCTTTAATTTCAGGATTTTTCTCCATATAATGGACTTTTATAGTGCCCCGATTTTAAACGTCCAACGTGCAGTTTAAACGAGGCTTCAAACGATCCCAAATGCGGTTGTAAATGATCCCAGCCGAGGAAGAAAAGGTTTATCTAGCGAAACGATCAGTTATTTTCATAAAAAAAATACAATTTAAATACTTTTTAATCTCAAACGCTCATCTTGTCTTGCTCTCCCTGAACTCTGTGTATTCTCCCTCAAGACAGTTAGGGTATGTCGAAAAACTGTGATCATATTTTTCCCTCAACTTCAAAAATCATTTCAAAATCATCTTACATTGCTGCAGAAGTTGCAAATGAACATACAAAGAAGCTCAAACACCCTCAACAAAAAAGGTAAAACAGCGATATAGGGCAATTTTGAAGTTGAGGGAGAACATGAGATGGGAATTTTTCAACATACTCGGAAAAAAACAGGCAGAGTGAGACAAGAAGAGCGTTTCACATTAAAAAGTATTTAAATTGTATTTTTTTAATGAAAATAACCGATGGTTTCGCTAGATAAGACCCTTCTTCCTCAGCTGGGATCGTTTATAACCGCATTTGGGATCATTTGAAACCGCATTTAAACTGCATTTTGGAAGTTCATAATCGGGGCACCATATCAGTCCATTATATGAAGAAAAATCCTGAAATGCTTCCCTCAAAGAACGTAATTTTTTTACGGCTATAGAAAGAAAGACATGAACATCTTGGTGAGTACATTATCTGTCAGTTCTCCTTTAATGTTTTAGAAAGTCTCTTATGCAGTAAAATGGTAAAACTGTGAAATATTAAGAGAAATATTAAAATGTTCTTTTTTAATATGTTTAAATATGTAATTTATTCCTGTGATGGAAAACTTTACATGATCCTCCAGAAATCATTCTAATATGATGTAAGGAACATTTCTTATTATTATCAATTATAAAAACGGTTGTGCTGCTTAACATTATTTGTGGAAACCGAGATATATCATTTACTAGATTCTTTGATGAAATTACAGTATTTACACGCAGTGTTACTTTTTTCAAGTAACTAGTAAAGTAATGCATTATTTGTAAATTTACAATGAAATATCTGACTTACTAAGTTACTTTGTTTTCCAATTTATTCACTGATAACTCTCCTGTGCAGTGTTGAGAGAATTTGGGAGTGAGGTAGTTTCAGCCTCAGACGCAAAACCACGGACCGTTGGCTGAATGTCTGATGCATATCACACACAAAATTAGAAACACTTCCAAGTCATCGTCTGATTGGTTGAATTATATAGGATTTCCGAGAGACGTGATGCGTTGCGTTGTTTAACATTCTGCCTAGAAACAAAGATGTTGTGGCGCCAAACCCCCTTATGGAAAAAGAAAGCCACCGTGTTAATGTAAACTTTTGAACGGAGTCATTTTTATAAATTCAACTATTATCTTCTCTTGTATATTATATGTAAACATCTTTTATGTGAAATATTTAATACAGGTCAATACTAAATAAAAAATAACACGCATTTTGTATGATCCCTCTTATTTTGGTAAAATAATTAACATTTTGCAGATTCTGATATTGAAAAATGATTTTGAAAACACTTCACTAAGTTAACTTTTTACCTCAAAATAACATCAATAGATATCACTGTTATTTTATAATGCTGTTAACATATTCTCTGACCAGTGGCAGTAATGAGAACTGTTTCCTTGTTTGTTATGTGATGTTTGACATATACCCTATACTGGAACAGAGTTGGTCACAAAAGGTTTTATAGTTAAAAACTATACATTTTTTAGGTTTATGCAAAATAAAAAATGTTCACAGACTGAAAAATACAAAATTAAAATCTATTTTACACCATTTTTCATATTTATTTTTTAACGTTCGAACATTTTCGAACCTTTCGAATTTCGAAGCCTTATTAATTTCACTTTTGGTGTGAAATGGCCTTTACAGTTGCCAAAAATATAACTTTTGAGTTTTTTTACTCACACTACACATCATGTTCTCATGCAGTGAAAAATACATCTCAAAACAAAGAGGAAACTGACAACACACCGACAGACAAGACAGAGCAGGATACTTCTGGTATGAAACAAGGTCTCGGCTTTCAAATATTGTCATTTTTTACGAAATTCAAACAATAAATACAGTTTTGTGGCTCTTTAGTGTGTCGTGACAGATCACTGTATTGCCTTATTAGATCAATCGACATATGAAACGATCATCTACTTAAAAAACAAATAAGCAAGCCCAGTCAGTCTAGCCCAGTTGACATTACTTTGCATAAAACGTAACTAAGGGTCATGCAATACTTTAATGCATTATTTTTAAAAGAAACTTTCACCAACACTTTTTATATGAAAATATATTTGTTTTGTAGCAATGTAAAAATCGTTACTGTCACTTTAATGCAACCTTGTTGAATACAATTATGTCTTTCAAAAAACAAAACAAAAAAACCCTGAACTACTGATGTGTATATTTATACAGTGTTTTTCTCTGTAGATTATAAATATTAAAGTATAATACTGTTAGCCTAGAAAAATGCGACCATCAATCTCTTGAAATCAATTGCGAGTCCACTATATCTGGTACTGCCTATGTTGAGTGTTCCAAATCTGTCACTTATGAGGTTCCAAGAGCGCCAGGATGCTGCCTAGGCAGTAGGCAAAGGGCAGCAAGGCAGCTCACTAGGTTTTGGAACAGAGCTTCTGTTTTTAAATCTGCAGGGAATGTTTGCCTAACAAGAGATGAACAAAAGAATGAAGCTAAACTGCAGATAGCACTTACACTAAGCAAAGAAGTACTACTTTGTGTACTTTGCAAAACTTGCCTCCACAGATTAGGATAAGTGGTGACTCTTTTAGGACTGAATCAGAACGCTGATATGACAGACCCTCCCCTTAATTACTACTGTAGAAGCACCGGTGGCAGGCCTGATTTTGTTCAAAATGTCAATGTGCCCACTTGGGAGAACGAAAGGGGGGAGGAAAAAATCTAAATTGAGAACAAATGCAGAAATGTTGATGTCAACATTATTTTAGAGCGCCATGGGACTCTTCCGCTCCACGACAGACAACAACATATATCATATCATGCTGCTTGTGGTTTTTAACCAAAGGAGTCTTTCGATTTATTGTGAAGAAAGACAGAGAGACACCATAAAAGAGAGAGGATGGTTGTTTGTGTTTCAAATTAAGCAATAAGATGTGTGCTAATAGTTCTAAGATGCTTTTTGTGGGGCAGCGGTTTCTAAATACGACATTGTCTCTTTCTATCTTCTATTCTTTTTGACATAAATCCAGCCACTGCCTGTAAACCAAAAGATGCAAAACTTCAAATCCCATGCGTGGGTTTATGATTTTTTTTTTTTTTAAATCAATCTTGTTTGGTGAAGTGGTTATTTTCTCTTGTTGAGTACAAGAGCCCATTTCCACCATTACTCTGGCAAGCACGGACACCTGTAGCTTACAAGCTGTCGCCATGTCAACGGTGAGAAAGAAAGAAAAGAGATGCAGGAAAGAAGTGTGGGGAACAGAAGACTCCATTTCAGGGAACGGGAGTGCGGGAGAAGCCCAGTCAAGCTCATGGGAGGGGCGGGAATGATGAAAGGCTGTTGAAAGCTCTTCACTTACAGGCTCCGTGAAGAGATGTACATCTCACAACATGTGACACAGTCACCTAAACCACTCCTCTGAGATGATGGGCGTTGAAAAAAAGCTCCAATAATGCATGTTAAGGGTAAAATATAAAGCGAGCGTGTCAACAACACCAGCATCCAGGTGTTAGAAACATCATCTGGTTAACAATGTAATGATGGCAGACACTGAAAACACAACAATGGATAAAAATAATTCATTGTTGCACTAGATTGTGACAAACCACACAATGAAAATGAACACGCTACAGTATTTTTATACTTCGTCCATTTAAAAATAACCAACTCAGGCCACATTTAAATATCAGCTCCTTCAACATTACTGTAATATAAAAGTGATGATTATGACATGAAGATATATATTTAGAAGTCAATTTCAGCAAATTTAGTTGTCTTAGATTAATCATGTTAACTACAAAAAAAAAAAAAAAAGTTAAATTGTAATTAATTTTTCATCAACTGACAGCCTGGGGCTTAAAACAAAAGTGTTACATTTTTGTTGTAATTTCTTTTATATTTTACATTTTAAATTGCAAATTGGTGAGGTTAAACCCTTGAGCCTGAGGCAGAACACTGAAGGGAAACCTTTGAATTTCTGTTTGTAGTTATTATTATTTGTTTTTCTTTATTAAAATAAAATAGGAGGTTCATCTCCTCGTCTGCGCGTCATCATTGCATGGCTCCCAAAGGCCAAAAATGATTTAGCATCAGTGTTATTAAATCAAAACTAAAAGTATAAAAAATACTAAAAATTAAATAGATAGATCGACAGATAGAAAAAAATATAAAAAACTAATATATACATATAATACAGCAACATTTCTCATTATAACTTAGTTTAACTTGACATACAAAAACAACTAAAACTGATACAAAAAAAAAACCTGACAAAACAAAACAAAAAACTACATTACTAAAAAAATGAGATTTGAACTATAATGAAGAGGAAACCTCAAAATACAACGGTAACACTTTACAATAAGTTGTCATTTGTTAACATTAGTTAATGTATTAACTAACTCGAATGAACAATGAACATACATTTATTACACTATTTATTAACCTTAATGTTAAAATGGTAAAAAACACTATGCTTCATTAGTTCATGAATAGTTCACAGTTCATTAACTAATGTTAACAAATAACATTAGTGAATGCTGAATTTACATTAAGATTAATAAATGCTATAGAAGTATTGTTTATTCTTAGTTCATGTTAATTAATGTAGTCAACTAATATTAACTAATGAACCTTATTGTAAAGTGGTACCAATATAACTAATTCAAAATATTATTAACATCATAATAGTAACAAAATCATACTAAAATAATACTTTTTAGCATTGTACGAATGCAAAATAAAACAAGTAATGTTGTCAAGACCTTGAAAACTAACCAAGTATGAAAACACCCTCATTTGTAATACCTTACTGATGTAAGATTAGTATTTCAAAAAACTTGTCAAACGCACATAAGCCACACATGGTTGTTTTATGAGCGGAGCTGTATTACAATGTGGCTTTAGTCAGTGTCTTCAGCTCATAAAGTGTATCTGACTGCAGTCTAATGTACATTCTACCACCGTCCATCTTAATTACATTGAGATGCACTTAGTGCCATGCAAATGCGTCGCAAGCCAACTGGCTCAATGTAGTACCCATTGTCCTTCACTCTTCACTCGCCTGGGACTCCGTCATTAATGACAGAGGAGTACGCTGAGCAGTCACTGAACCCTGCAGATGAAATTATCCCTCCGTTACTGGCGGGTTACGGCTGGACGGTGCTGAAGGCACCGGTGAACGGTCCAGCACCTCCTTTGATTCTTTAAGGAATGTCTGACGGATGACACAAAGGACAGTAAGTACGTTTACATGTGCAGTTATAATCGAGCTACAGCATTTTTTTAAATGCAGACAAGCTACGAGCGCACATACTGTATTTGCCTTGGTCTTTCAGAGCAAATTTAAGGGGGTAAGGCATTGCACAAATAATTAGTTTAGTCTGACTGAAACTGAACTTTTAAAGTGCATGTAAATGCACTTAGTGCAAAACTTGAATTTACCCATCTCTTACACCTTAGTTTTGACTTTAAAAACCTTAATACATTTCCAGATATTATGAAATCTGGACCTAAATTAAAGTAGCATCTGATTACAGTTGCACTTTTGTTCTTGTACTCTGTAATCTGATTGGATGATCCACGATCAAGCCACACAGACCACATATCATCTGAATTCAATAACAGTGTACTCTCCGTCATGCCTAAAACCCTCTTACCTGTGGTGAAATCACTGCAAAATACAGCCTCTACCGGCTTATCGCTTTGTGCAGTCTAAAATCCAGCTTTTGTTAAAAACCAAATCACAATCATCCAGTTTAGAAATAACATGGAGAGATCATTTTTCACTAAATTCATAAAGATAGTGTGTATTAATTCTAACATTTCCATTCGGCTTCCTTGGTGAAAGCGACTTAACTTTTCTAGGAAACATCCTCTCTCCTTCCCAAAGGAAATGGATCTCTCCCCTTTCAGTAGTCCATTCAGTCCAGGCCATTGTACAATGACCAGGAAATCAATGTTTTTTTTTTTTTTTTTTTTTTCTTTTCCCCCACTCCAATTTTTTTCTTTTTCTTTCCCGTCTTCGCACACAAACACACACCTACACCCACACAAGCAGGGCTCACACCCACACACACCTGATGTAATCTGGCAGACAGTGCCAGCAGAGTGAGCCATCAGAGGGAGTGCACGCCCGGTCTAAACCATCTCCCAGCTGGCTGCGTGAGCTGGGCCCGTCTGGCTGGAAGCTACAGATTAATTAACAGTGTGCCATGAGAGCACCGCACAAGTGTGTGTGGAGGGGGCGAGGTGTGTGACATTCAGCCCGGCCTGCTCATGCACCCAGTGAGCTCTGGATCTCACGTCTCTCCGCCCTCGCCATCATCATCATGGCCTCACGCTCTCACCCCGTCTGCTCGGTGACCGCAGCCAATCGCCTACCAATCAGGACAGATAAAGATACAGCGCTTTGAGAAAGTACAGAAGGACTGCAAGAGCTGTGACCGCTGCAATAAATAGCCATTGTGACTAACCGAATTTAGATTTTTCTTCTTTTTTACCTTTATAGTAACACAGAATAACTATCAAAAGAGCAATACAAAGCAATACAACACACAACTTCTTATCTCGAAATAAATGCTCTTTCAATTTAAAAATAAAAATATATACATAACGTATACATATATGTCCATCAGCTGTTATTTGCTGTTTTTGCTTTAAAAGAAATGTTTTACATTTTTCATGCAGTAGAAAAAACATTTACAATGATAAATGAATAAAAAAATATTAAATTACACATTACTGACACATGACGAGAAGTGTCTAGAAACTAATGAGTCACACATACTATTATTTATTATACAGACAAAAAACAACTCATTATTATTACCTGATAAATATTACCATAATATCACAGCAGCACAGGCCCTAAAATATGCTAAATTATTCACTGAAAATTGATCATATGTGACCCTGGACCACAAAACCAGTCGCAAGTAGCACAGGTATATTTGTAGCAATAGCCAAAAATACATTGTATGGGTCAAAATGATCGATTTTTCTTTTATGCCAAAAATCATTATGATATTAAGTAAACATCATGTTCCATGAAGATATTTTGTAAATTTCCTACCATAAATATATCAAAACTTAATTTTTGATTAGTAATATGCATTACTAAGAAGTTCATTTGTCAACTTTACAGGCGATTTCATCAATATTTAGATTTTTTTGCACCCTCAGATTCAAGATTTTCAAATAGTTTGATTTTGACCAAATATTGTCCTATTCTAACAAACCATACATCAATGGAAAGCTTATTTCAGCAATTAAAAAAAAAAAATAGACCCTTATGACTGGTTTTGTGGTCCAGCGTCACATACTTTAAATTCATAAATTCTAGCTGAAACATTAGGTATAGTTTTAGTTACCATTCGACAAGCGAATTTGTGCAAAAATAGGAGTCTGACTGGACGGATGGCTTTGGACAACAACAAAATACTGTAAATAAAAAAGGCATAATAATTAACGATAAATAAAAAATAAAAATAAAAGAAGTTGATAAGCCTACTTATTTTGCTTTCCAGATTAGGGATTCTATAGGAAAATACCTGCCGGACAATCTTGGGTCGCAACCCATCAGTAAAGAACACCAGTGATCTAGTGAGAACGAAAATACAAATTTGAAAGCAACGACAGTGCATTGTGAAGTTAGCGAACAAGAGTAAACTACTGTGTCCACAGCAACAAGCAGAAAAATATATTTTTGTATCGCTTTGAATGGGGGCTAACGGGGTTCAAAAGAAAGCTCCAGTGAAATGACAGAGGAAATATCTAACCCATTCTGAATTTGCACATCAATAGAGAGACAAATCGAGCGTCCTCTCTTCCTCCTATAATATATACAATAGAGAGAGCGGCAGTTCAGCTGTGACTGAAACCCGAGATACATGTGCTCCGAATCATCGGGCAAAAGACTGTCCCCGCTACCCTCTCAAAATCTTTCGTAACACCCATTCTCATTAGAGGGATGGAAAAACTTGGGGAACGGATCGATGTTTTCATTTTTCAAGTGCTTGTATCCATTAGACGGGTAAAATTCATCCATCAAGCAAATTCCTTTCTGGTTAGGCCCTGTCGCTTTAACAAGTAGCGAGCTCAATGTGCAAGATGTATTGCTCTCCATTTCACTAACCTTCATTACGTCTTTCATGTGTCTCTCACCCCCTCCTGCTATCTCTCTCTCTCTCTCTTACAGAGAGGCAAAGGATCTGATTGGCCGGAGACACTACCTGCCATGTTCTGTAGCACACAGCGCAGGCCGTCAACCTCTCGTGTTCTTCGCATTAATTCAAACGCCTTTTTTACAGAAATCATTCAGCATGAATTATATATGACGGCCCCTTTTACCTCCTCACTTAGGGGAAAATATAATTCTATAATTTGGTGGTTTTCATATGGTATTTAAAGCAATATTGAGTGGGCCTTCCTGTAAAGCTGAAACTAATGGGAAAAGGGGGTTACTGCATTCCAAAAGTAAGTGCTCATAAAGTTATGTTGAAACACACATAAATTACAGTGGCAAAAAATTTCATCACAGCCATTAGAAAGACGAATCCCTCATCCTGGCCTCTCCACCTCCGTGATCTTAATCCAAAGAAAGCTATCAAGAAGACTGTTCTGTTTCAATTTCTAGAGCTCACGCTCCAAAAAAAAGCAGAGAGAGCTAATAAATTATGTGGTAAATTACGGTGCACCGAGCACTTTCAAGCAACATATCACAAGATAAATTTCTCCGGCGTTCACAAAAGAAACGGTCCAGCTGAAGGGAGACCGGAGAAGGGAATGATGCAGAGGAAACGACTGAGAATTTGGATTTTATTTCATTTTTATACATTTTAAATTGCTATAATTTAGCCCCCATAAATGACAAAGTGGAAAAAAAACCACATAAAAAATTCGCCACAACCTTTCCACCTGAGCTGCTGGGAGATCAAGTAGGTGGTTATTTGAATAAAAACCCCGCCTGCCCGCAGCCTCTGTGCTGACGGGGGAGACAAAAGCCTCGCTCCTCTCCTTAATGAACATATCTGCCGTGGAACGCTGCAGCTGGACTTAAAAGGTTACGTGGGGCTGGCCATGCTGGTCACAAAGCTGCGCCCGCAGGAATGCTGAATCCGCTCCAAGAAAGCCGAAAGGAGTTGCGGGGGGGTTTGGATTGGCTGTATCAGTGACAAAAGGGAAGACTGATGGCCTCACCAAGAACCAGAAAGACCTTTGCGCGAACCCCTCTTCCGCCACGGGAGAGCACGGTTCATGTTTACATCCCTCCCTCAAACATCCTCACACACTTACACACAGCGGCCTCCATTTTATTTACTGCGGCATTCATAAAATATGGATGCCCAACAAGATACTGGAGGACACTTGAGAACAAAATGGGAACAATGAAGTATAAAATATCACAGCATCTGGCGCTTGCTGAACTATGACCACTGGCTTGCTCAAGTAAGTATTTCCCTTCAATCATTTATTGCTTGGCAAATTACCACTGAGCGAAAAAATGCCACTTTAAATTTCACATGAGCAAATCTTTACCGTCTAAACATATGGTATATTTATTAACAAAGGTAGTACAATCATGATAAACTTTAAAAACGGAGCGCAAAGCGTACCTGCCTCTCGAGTCCAATGAATTAGGGTCTTAAGAGGTCACTGAAGAAGTAGACCGCCTGTGATGGGAAGTCCTCACGTTGTGCCGGCTGCAGCGGAATGGGGTGCGTGAGAACTTAAAAGGTGAGGCGTCGAAGGTGGGTGTCGTAAGGTACGGACACACAGACGACTGACCTGTCCTACTCCATAAAAGTGCCTGACGGCAGGTATGCCGTCAGCCAATCCAAAATCAGCGCTCCACGAAGGACGCACAGGTACAAACAGACGGAGCAGAGGACTAGGACACACATTTAGTCATAGGAGAGGACAAGTGCGTCACAAATTAATTTCTGACCTTGTGAAAAAAAGAAGAACTATAAAAGTACTACAAAAGACACAGGCGCACACACACACACTACTGTTCAAAAGTTTTCTGAAAGATATTAACACTTTCCATTCAGCAAGGATGCATTAAATTGATCAGTGACAGTAAAACATTTACAAAAGAATTCTTGTTTTCCACAAAAAATTTAAAGCAGCACAACTGTTTACAACACTGACAAAACTAAGAAATTTTGCTTAAAATGATTTCTGAAAGATCATGTGACACTGAAGACTGGAATAACACCATCACAGTAAAAAAAAAAAACAGGATTTTAAAATTTCGCAATATAATTGTTCTGTACAAATTAATACAGCCTTGGTGAACTTAAGAGACTTCTTTCAAAAAGATTAAAAAAAATAAAAAAATAAAAAAATCGCACTGGCCCTGAATTTTTGAATGGTACAATATATATAAATACTGCTCATATCATGTACTACACCTACATGAGATAATCTAAGCAACAGCTGTAATAATGTCAAGGAATGTAAAGCAAATGAATATAATGTTCTTGTCAAAACAGACTCTAAAGTTCTATAATGTGCAATTCGCAGTTAACTAAATTCGCAGGTGTTTTATACACCTTTTATACATATGTGGTAAAAGTACATAAGCTATTAGACAACCCAACGGTTAAGTGTTAAAAAAAATGTCAGGCATCTGGATTCGACTCTAGCTTGTGTCATGTTCTGATCCTTATCTTCTTATCTTTACCATGCTATAATAATTGCTAAAAGCCTTCAAAAACAGACACAAATACCTCAATGAATCAACTACCATTGACTACTCATTCCTCCTTTACTATCATACATTTATTTGGCACGCATAATTCGCCAGTTGGCAGAGGGCACTCGGCAGCAAATCCTATAGCACAGCATAACCGCCTTGTATAATAACTGTTGTCAAATATAAATCTGATGCAATTTTCACAAGATGGCATTGTTAGATAAACGAAGGAAGGAAGAGAGAGAAAAAAAAAAACCTAACAGACTTAAGGTTGGAGGTGGAGCCAGTTTAAAAGCTGCCGATTATTTCCCTGTTTCACACTCGACAGAATTCACACAATCTTTGTCTTCCGCACTGGTCGCACTGCATATTTCACCAAAAAGACATACGCTTGCATGTAACACACTAGAGCGGTCCAACTTTTTTGATGCAACTGGAAAGTTTTATTTATTTATTTGCCAATCTCAAAGTGTTGCCAGCTCGAGCTGGTGGTTTTTGCAGTTTGTTTATCATTGACCATCACAGAGGCGCCAGTGTGAAATAAAGTATTTTTAGATGTTGACATAATGGCTCGAAGAGGGAGGAGACCATGAATTTTTCATAGCGGCTCACAGGGAGAGGTCATTCGCCACTCTTTCTCTATAAAAGCGGGGAGAAAAAAGAATTTCTGGAAGCCTGTGAGCGGCTTTCACCCCACCGATCA
Source organism: Labeo calbasu (assembly GCA_019740295.1). Lineage (NCBI taxonomy): Eukaryota > Metazoa > Chordata > Actinopteri > Cypriniformes > Cyprinidae > Labeo > Labeo calbasu. The sequence continues at coordinate 36,792 of JAHKKF010515461.1, forward strand.
GCCAAGTACAGCGACCTAGAGACACACAGACACAAAACCCTACTGAACGTTGAAAAATGGATTCTCTCATTGTCCAGCTGTTCTGAAGCAAACACGCCGACTCAAACCTCTTATTTCCTGCTACCCGTGCCGCTCTCCTCAAATTCCCAGCAAACACAAGCAGCCACTGCTTCTACCGAACATTACGCTTGCAAGCCAACATTGTCTTTTGGGAGACGACAACAAGAAAAGGTGTCCATTACGGCAGTTTCGCAATTCTTTAGTAGTTTCCATGAGAATGGATTTGTTTTGTTTGTCTGCAACGGCATTATTAGACAGTCAGCGGTCCGTTTGAGCATTTAAAAACTATTTACAGCTTTGGCCGGCTCTAAAGAGTGGATTCCAACCAGAGTGTGCGTCCGTGTGTGCGCCTGTGCATAATCCTATTTGAAGTATTCTCTGTGTTTTCAATGCATTGAGGAGTTGAGCATAAATCAGAGTGACAGACTTAAAAGAAAAGGCTTTGCATTAAAGAGTCCAGGTCAAGGGGATGGGTCTTAAACACAGACAATTCCTTTCTTCTCTGAAATATTAGCACACTCCGACCGTTACCAGACGAGTGAAAGTGCATCCCTCAAAGTGTCAATTAGGCGGCACAACGGTGGCACATCAATAAGTTCGAGCTGCCGCGTGACGTTTTAATTAAGCCTCGCATAGGTCGCGCATAGCATTCCATCCGGTCACGCAAGTCACAAACATTATTTGCTTCCTCACCTCTCTGCACCTATGTAAGAGGCACACAAAAGAACGTCGGAAGAGCCACGAGGCCCGCGGTTCTCCGGCTGCCGTTTGGCATGTGCACTCAAGTCAGTGAGCTTTGAGTTGGTGTTGAGTTGCCGGCAAAAACACCAGTGTCTCCGTCTTTAAGCATGGCTGGGCAGCAATGAGCCTACTCCAAATGTTACACGCCATTCAGGCCTCATCGGGGTGTGTGTGTGTGCGTGCGTACATGTAATTTCCGACTCTCAATTGTTCATGCTTTGCATTTAACAAGCTGGAGAATCAGTCCCATACCATTAGAAAGGAAGTATGGAGATACGAACACTCACATCCATTCACCCGCACAAACACACACCGGTGTCAGAACAACAATGCCTATTTATCTGTTCCCAATCGTTGTGCTTCTGACGATTATTAATCATGTTAGAGTCTTATTGCCTTGAAAATGAAATTACATGAAAATAAATGTTTCTGCAATTAGCTGTCATGCCTCCCATTGACAGGAAATGATTAAAACGAAGACACTGACTAATTGGGCTTTGAATAATGAAATGATATGTATGCTGACTTTTAAGCAGGTGTGAAAGCTGAAGCAACAAGGAGATAAAAACATCTGGCCGCACTGGACAGCTACTGTCAATCAATCCAGCCTCTGTGAATCCCATTACCATGACAACCCCCAGCCAATAACATCTGTACCAGCCTTTATGAGGGAAAGAGGGCCACTATATGTGACAATATTAGCATCATTACAGTAACAAATGGTGCCTTCTTGCAGCTTTATTTGATGTGAGATCAAACATGCGCATGCTCTCTGCATCACACACGCTGCGGCCCTCCACGGGTCTTTACAAAAAAAAAAAAAAGCTCTTTCTGTCATGATATAAATGACACTTCAGAGTTTGAAAGTGCTCCTATCAATCACTCCAACTTTAATGTGAAATAATAAAATCAGTTTAAGTTTTTCTGTTGTCCGTTTCTTTCCCCCTCCCTGTCTCTCAAGTGAACAAAGGCCAAGTTCAAGGCAACATCAAAAATTGATTTCAGCTACACTTCAGATTAGTCAAAGGTCTCTCAGCATGCACACACACACACACACACACACACAGTCAATGCTAAATCTCTCCTCGTTATCATTACATACATCGCCCATAGTATCCTTGCAGATAAATTTTTTTTTAAAAATCTCTATGATGTTTTTTAGGGAAAAAGTAAACAGATGCAAACATGGGTCTCGTTCACAGATTACAATATCAAATCAACCTTCCCGACCTAAACTAGAGAATTCTAATAAACAGATATGTGCGTAAATAAAATATCACCACAAAATAAATCACTAAAATCCCTCAGTAGAAGGCCTAAACCGATCAAAACAACCAGGAGACTGAAACATATTTTTGAACACAGATATTGAAAAACTGAATATACTACATGAGGCCAGTCCAAGAGCATGATTCAACGGGAGGCAATGTCCGTTCATGTCCGTGACTTTAGCGGGCAATATACACTAGCATTTAAACAAAAGACCATTTAGGATGGGCCAGGAATCTTTCACCAATCACTATCGTCAGTATCAGCTTTCAGCGCAATTACAGTACATGGTGATACCTCAGTACCATGCTCCCCTCTACACTGTTTTCAGTCAGTGTGTCTGTGTGTGTGTATACGTCAGGTTGTTTCTTCTTTATCTGTCGAAACACAACCTTCAGGTATGTGTTCATAAGTAAAATGTAACTGATAACCTTCTTTTTTATCTTATTGCTTTTCAGAATACAGTATGAGTGTTTGAGTAGTCTACACTTCTGTGGTGCGCTTTAGGGGTTTGGCTCAATTATGTACAGATCAGTTTGACATTATAAGTAATTTAGGGACACCCTTACTGCCATTAAAGTCACCAGAGCAATATGTCGCAAAGTCATCAAAGCAAATGTTATAAATTGTCAGACGTAAGTAATAAATATTTAAATATAACATACTTCGCTAAAATAGAAAAGAAAAAGTTGTTCAGAAAACACATTTACATACATACAAAACAAACAAACAAAAAAACTGGCAGAGAGTGCTTTGTGAAATTGTACTGTCTCATACTTTTTTACTCGCGAAAACTTTACGAGAGAATATTTGTTTGTAAGAATCGGCGAAGCATTTCATTTTTTTAATGCCTATAATTAATCAGTGAGTATTCACTCAGAGCTGAGAATAAATCTTAAACAAACATGAGCGAAGAACTGTAGCCAAATTAAAAATAACTAGGTGAAGTTAAAGATTACAGATTTTCTGGAAAACAGTTATTTTAAGACGTCTCCTGCACAATGTGAATGTGAATTAGTTGATGCTGTGCACAGCAGTTTCCCTCAGATAAAGCAGGTCTGTATACAACACTAACAAACTACTTCAACACAAGTAATCTGAGCAGAGGGATATTGTAATATTGTTCACATAAAAAAAAAAAACACTATAACAATTTAAATATAACTAGTTTCATAGCCTAACTATATTTGTATTATTTCAAATATTACCCTTGCTTGTAAAACACAATCTTACACAGTAAGATGAATACAAAATGAGTTAAAAATGTGGCATTTTAGGTCACATAGATGCAGGTAGCTTGTCATTCTTACGTTATTTACTTTTTTAGCCTATCTACTTTATATATACGACTTTACTTTCATTTATTTTCTGATCTGACGTCTTTATCATCCACTTGCAGTACATTGTTTATTTTGAACGTCACTACTGTAAATACACGTAAGTTGCCAGAAGTGTTTATAGTTTTTCTGACACTTATTTTCAAGTTGTTGGGTTGTACATACATATTTTTCATTTTTCACTAAAAGGCAATGGAGAAATCAAGTAGACGAAGTCGGTGAAACTATGTCTCTCTACAGTAAAGCTCACACGCACCGCATGTGAACACATTTACAACCTGTGTGTACTTACTGTCCTTACTATGATTTACATCAGCATGCGCTTGACTAAACTATAAATCTGAAAGTGATGTATTTTACTCGACGAACTCATTTTTTTAAGTATTTTAATTTTCATTAATTAAGTGATAATAAATAATAAAACAATAATTAAAGCGAACTTTAAAAAAAAATAAATGAATTTTATCCTGCCTGTTTTATTTTCTAATAAGGCTAAAAGTATCGAGTGTATAAGTGAGAGCGCTCCCGCATGCTGAGGCCATCAGTGTTCTTACCTGCTGTTGATGTGTTTCAGCATCCCATTGACAAAACTTAACTAAACGACGGTCAACTTCAGGGAAAGACAAAACAGAGAGATGTTTCTTGCAAAACAAGTCCTCCTCACTCGCTTCAAGCAGCAACACCCGTCCAAACGATAGTCCGGAGAGCGCAAGAGTCACTCAGATGTTGACAGATAGATGCTTCTATCTCCTCTCTGAACGCAAGAGCAAACGGAGGAGATTGGTCGGGGGTGATCGATGTGTCCAGCGCTCATGTGCCTATATGCCGAATAACAGCCGCCACCGTCCGGATACACCGAGATACGGAGTTACACCAGCAGCCGCTGTTTCCTCACAGAAATACAACAAAGCCGGGAGTGCGCGCCTGCATGTCTACCTGAAAGCGCTGCGAGAGTACAGATAATTCGCGCAAGAGTGTGTTTCCTCAGCTCTGGATCTGGCTCGGCGGTGGATGAGAAGCGCTACTGGTCCCCCCGCTGCGTCCAATCAGTGCGCTATGTGTCTGTATCCAGCACCGGATCAGTGATAAATGAAGGGTCATCCATGACTAACGCCGAACCCTGATGAATGACTTTCACAAGCTCGTCGTCATCATCGTGTCTCTGGCTGATAGCGACTGTAAGCAGCTCATGGGTTTGGCTCTGTTTTACGTTTTCAATCGGGATGCGAAGTTCATTCTCATCGAGGAACAGCACAGCGCTTGGAAGTGGTCTTATTTTGCATGCTAAAAGTTAATACTTCCCATAATCCAAAACATAGGGGATAGGATACCACAAAACAGCGTGATGTCTTGTTTAAGAAAAATATAAAAATAACTAACTGTTGGAGTTGGAGTACTTTTTCTTGCTTTTAATATTTTGGTAAAAAAACAAAATGGCAGCTGCCAGAACTTTACTGTATTTTTTAAATAAATAAAAACAAAACGAACTAACTAATACTGCACACAAAAAATATTATTTTAATGACATAAAATTATTTAAATATTACCTTGTTAAATAAACATTTGATCTGTAAATAAGGCAATTTACAGTTTTTACATCTTAATTTTTTTTAGCATGTCATGTATTTTAAAAATCTCGTAATGCATATTTGTATGCACAGTTGTGCTTGATCATTTTAACATTCATATTTTCTTTGCACATATTATTTTACTATTGAAAGCCATACATCTAATACGATTCACTAACCTCCTTTTTTCTAATACGTTCATTTTGCTACATTATATATAGTATGTGATATTTAATAATATTTTCAATTAGAACGGTTGCCAGTTCTGTCACATTTATGAAGCCAGTGCAGGTGCACATTACAGCCGTACACTGCCATAACCATCCATATTCCCCAACACCAACATATATATTGCAAAATGAACCTCAATAAGGTAACACTACCCTGAAGGGGTTTATTGTGCTAAAATGATCGCCGGACTGCTACTTTCCAGATAAATAAGTGGACATGAAATATTGATCTGAAAAAAAAAAATTTTATGTGAGAAAAAAGCGGCCGAGGGGTGTTTAGGACAAGAGTGCTAAACCCGCTTCCCGCTGAAAGCCTTACCAACGTGTCTGTGTTTATTTTGCGACAATGACCGGCCCACTGTGCACTGCATGGCCACTTAAAAAAAAAAACAAAAAAAACAATCAATTAATAAATGCATTGGCATGAAATATTGTTTTATATTTTTATATACTGATCTAAAACATTTTATTATATAACTAATGTGACCGCAGGTTTCTCATATTATACAGTATGTGAACAGAATGCGAGAACATAAGGAAAAAACAACTCAAAAGCGAGATGCCTCCATCCTGAAGATGAATAAAGAGTGTCTTGCAAGTTAAAATTGGCACTGCCACTGAAGCAAACCTCCGATGCCCCCTGACCTCATCCACCTGCTCCTAGCACCTACACAGGTGAAGTTCAAATATTTCCACAAAGTCCTGTGAAGCTTAGTAACTACACAAGACTTTGAGTGAAAGGAGCAGCAGCTGCAATTTTACCAAGTTTTGGTGCCTGACCCGGCTTAACCCGGAGTGGTGTGCTTCTCGGTTAAAAACACCTGAAGAGATCCTCGCCCCACACTTCATGCAGGCAGAAGAGCACTCAATTAGCCTCGACCAAACTCACGCAAATTCACTGCATCCTTGTTTCTATGGCAGATTTCTATTTTAGTATCTTCCGTGAAAAAATCATTTACAGTTTCACACATTTTAAAGATGCCTTTGACTGTTTGTCCATAGAGTTCACAGTATATTTGCAACTTAGTATGCAGAACAACACAAACCGTTTTTATATGTAAAACGCACCTTGTTTTTTTCAAAAGTTAGCGGTAATTCACATGTAACATGTCAACATTGAAGAGTAACACAGAAGCCTGGCTTAAATGTGCTGAGCTAAATGAATGTAATCAGGTCCTCTCCTCAAGTTTCAGTCAGGATTAATTTCAGAGTTACTCTGTAAATGGTATGAATTATTAATTTCGCTGACACCCAGAAGAACAAAAGTACAAGGGAGTGGTATGTCGGCACAATCTAAGGCTAAGGAGGATAAGTGACTATATCACACTCCTGTGCAAAAATTAAATCACAACAATGTTTTAAGATGGAACATTTCGTTTGCAATTCCAGTTTTTATGCATAATGAAATTGTTCTGTGGGGGATCATCATATTACTAAAAGCCTATTTTGTGTCATTTATTTTTTAACTTTCCCCATAGTTTGTTCTGCATATTCAAATACACAAAATAAACCAGTATTAATAATTCTCTTTGTCAGTAAATGTGATGCAAGCAGGTAGCAACATATATTCCAATATTAAGACAACTCTATCAAACCATACATTTGTATCACTTCTTATATTATTATATGCATGCTCCATATTTTCTAACAAAATCTACTTTTAACTTAATATTAGCTCAACCGCACATGGATTCAGCAAGCACAAAAGCAGCAGAATTAGCTGTTGTTTAAAAAAAATCTACACATCCTCTACAACTTACCATCTTTTCATATCAATATTCAAAATTATTTAAACAGCTACAGGATATATATGTACATACATGAACAGTCTCCCTCTCTCTGTCTCTCTCTCTATGTATACATTTCTTTAATAAGTTTAACATATTTTACCATGTTTAAATCTATTATCCAGAATACTGTCTCTGTCCAAAAAAACCAACAAAACAAAACAAAACGTCAAATTCTGTATACCTACTCATGATATGTAACAGATTGTGAAATTTTTTAAACATGGTAAACGGGTATCAGCCTTTGGCTAGAATCAACATGAAATTTCACTTACGTTCTGACTTTACATTAGGAGCCATTTTCAATAAAGAGAATAGTTATTTTGCTCTTTAGACTCCCATTTATCAAAATCAATCCACACGAAGCCTCTTCTCTAAACACAAAGGGAACTAAATTTTCAATGAAGTGAAATGTTAACAAGGTAATCAAAACAAAAGTGTTGTAGTGGTGTTCAGGAAGATGTGGGGTGGAGGTGGGGGGTCCGGTGATAAAATAGGTAAATAAATAAATAAGAGGAGGAAAGATAAAAGGACCCCTGGTGTTCTAGATGAGCTCCAACCAAACAGAAATCATTCATACCATCTGTGAGATAAACCCAAAATTAACATCATCAAAGTGTCTCATCTCCCCCTGCTTTCACCCTTCATCACTTCCTCTCTCACTCTCACTTGCTTTTTCTCTTTCTCCCACTGCAGGACACAAACACCCCCTCGCACAGAGCCCAATTTTCCACCCACACCGAAACATACCCACCATCCAACCCGCAGACGCGCACACACTCACACACCTGGGGGTCCAGATTGGAGAAATGCAGTCCAGGATGCAGATCCATTCACCTGCTGCACACAAGTTGCGAGCACATAAACAAAAGATGTAGTTTTCAACTTGTTTTCCTTCAGGTCCCAGATTTTATACAGGACATCAAGTGGCGACACAACACGGGATCAAAATACATGCACTGCTGTTAAAAAGTTGGTTTTTTTAAAGAAATTAACACTTTTTTGTCAGCAAGGATACATTAAATTAATTTAATATAACTGTAGAAGATCAGTCAAATATTTATAATGGAAAAAAGGGATTTATGTTATATAAAAGCTGATCTTCTAAACTATTTATTCATTAAACAATCCTGGCACTAAATAAATAAATAAATAAAGTTCCCACAAAAAATTTTAGGCAGCACAGCAGAACTTTTTCACAGACTGTGATGTTGCATTTCAACAGTTCATTAACAATGTCTACTGGGGGTTTTAATATTTTCAACTTAAAAATAAATAAAATAAATTTAACACTATCATTTGTGATATATTACCTTTAAATTACATAAAATTACACTGCCAAATGAGTTTTTCTAATACAACAGCTGAGGGAGTGATGGGAAATTAAACATTTTTCTCTCTTCTGACCAACATATTTAGTCCCTAAATTTTTCCCCTCTTTTTTTAAAGTCACATAAACGTTATATATATTATAATGTTATAATTAGGGCTGTCAGTTTAACGTGTTAACTTAATTAATTAGTTATGACAAAAATAACGCGATTAAAATATTTTAACACAGTTAACGCACTGGCCTCGCCCCCAGACCTGTACGTCATTTAATATTTCACACAGTTGAGTGTTGACAAAGATGATGCTGGGCAACAGCTCCATAAATGCAGTTATGTCCTAAAATT